>JASAMX010011195.1:0-11446 GCA_030248175.1 Microlaimidae sp. YZB2_3 | reverse complement strand
GCTAAATGTAAAAGCGCGCTGCCACTGGCACAAACCTTGGATCGCCGTTCCAAGTCTGATTGTGCATCGTGCATTCTGCATAACTGTGAACACCTAGTTTCAGAGTTTTAATGTTTTAAGTTTTGAGTTTTAAAAAATGATAAAAGTGCAAAAATCTTTGGGTTTATATCCATACATGGGCACGGGGGGGAGTTGGGGGGGGTAACCCCCCCCAAATTCTGAGAAGGGGGTTTAACCCCCCCCCCACTCAGAAGTGGGGGGGGAGAAAAGGTTAACCCCAAAATTTTGGAAAAATGAAGAAAAAAGTCTTTAAATATGACTTCTAACTGCCTCCAAACTTAGGTTTTGAGGTCAAAATGAATGTTTTAAGCAATAAAAAGCTCAAAAATGCAATAAAAAGGGCTTTTTGACCTAAAATTAGCGTTTTTTACCTGTTTTTCTTTCAAAGTCGAAAAACGATATGGGTAAAATGCACTCCAGAAAAAAACGATATGGGTATTTTGCGTTTCTCGGATTTTAACCTCCCTCCTAATTTGGGGTTTAAACCCCCCCACTCCGGGCCAACTTGCCCATGTATGTTTAAACCCCAAACTAGGGGGGGGGGTTAAAATCCGAGAAACGCGAAATACCCATATCGTTTTGTTTTCTGGAGTGCATTTTACCCGTTTTTCGATTTTAAAGAAAAAATAGGCAAAAAAACGCTAATTTAAGGTCAAAAAGCCTTTTAATTGCATTTTTGAGCTTTTTACTGTCTAAAACATTCATTTTGACCTCAAAACTTAAGGTTTGAGGCAGTTAGAAGTCATTTTAAAGACATTTTTTTCCTCCTTTTTCCAAAATTGGAGGAGGGGGGTTAACCTTTCCCCCCACACTTCTGAGTGGAAGGGGGGGGGGTTAAACCCCCTTTCTCAGAATTTGGGGGGAGGAGGTTAACCCCCTCAAACCCCCACCGTGCCCATGTATGGTTTATATACTAAAACGGGTAGGATCCTTTTCATGACTATTGTTTCCTATGACATCCAGCTTAATCTGGGTTCGTTTATATAAAGTTTGCCTAAAAGGTATCCGATTAGCAGACCAGAAAATCTTCTGTAATAAAATCTTGAAAATATCCGTTACCCTCATAAATGGGTCGTGATGTATGGTTTATAGATGAAATGGGTAGCAACCCCTTTTCATGACTATTGTGTCCTATGACATTAGCCATTCTGTATCTGTTTATAAAAGTTTGCTAAAAGGTATCCATTAGCAGACTATAAAATTTTGGTAGAAAAGTTTAAATATTCTGCTTGATTCAAACATATATATATATATATATATATATATATATATATATATATATATATATATATATATATCAGCGGGACTTTTTGTAGTACCCACTTCCGTGGAGTCCGCTCCACACGCTAATTACCCTGCGTCTGCATAGGTGAGAACGGTCCAGGCAGCAAGGAGTGGTTGCCCGTGGTAAATCGAATTTTGAATTCTATGAGGGGGGTCCGGGCCCCCTAGTTTTTTTTGGAGAGGTCGACCCGGGGTGCGAAATTTTAAAATCTAGAGGGGGGGTCAAGGTGGTGTCGGGGGGTCCAAAGCAAAACAGTTTTAAACTATAATAACTTTAATAAATAATTGTTTTTTACAGGATAATACTGCATTTTATTGGAAAAAAAGCGATATTCTGGTGTAAAAACATGAATATGTGTTAAAAATTCACGTTTTTGAAAGAAAATTTAGTATAAAAAAGTAATTAAAATTTTCTTAAGTGGGAGGGGCAGGGGGGGGTCATATTTCAAATTCTAGAGGGGGGGGGGGGCCAGGAGTAAAAAACCTGAAATTTGGGAGAAGGGGTCTTGAGACTTTTGTCTTGGGGGTCCCAATATTTCGAGGCCAAGGGAGGGGGTGGGACCCATAGGGTGAGAAAGGGGGGGAGCGGGGGGAGGGTGGGGAATCACGCACCCCTCTAGCCTCAAAATTTTGGGACCTCCTCATAGGTGTTTTTGGTCGGGTCCGCTAGGGGGGGGTCCACCCCCGGGTGGAAGGCCAAAATTTTTTCAGGGGGAACCAGGGGGGTCCGGACCCCCTGGCTTTTTAGGGGGGGTCGACCCGGGGTGTGAAATTTCAAATTTAGGTGGGGGTCAGGGGGGTTCCAATTTTTTAGCAAAATTTTTTTAACTCAATAATTTAAGTGTTTTTAGGTCTAATATCAAATTTTATATACATTAAACAGCCTATTTAGGCCTAAAAAGTGTATTTAAACACTGTTTTTAACTAAAAACCGTGTTTTTGACAATAAATAAAAAATTATACTTCCAAAGTGGTCGGGAGGGGGGGGAAGTGGGTCAGCCTCCCTAGGGGGGGTCAGGTCGGACCGCTCTTGAGCTTTGAGGGGGAAGGGGGGCCTTGGATTTTTTCCTGGGGGTCCCAAATTTTGGCTCTATGGGGGGGGGGGTGGACCCCCTCTCCCCTCAAAAACACCCTACTGGACCTCCTCCTAGACGAAAATACTGCCCCCCCCTTTCCACAAATTTTCGAATTTTTTACCCCTGACCCCCCTCTAGAATTTAAATCTGACCCCTCCCCCACCCTCCCCCTCCGGGAAAATTTTAGGTACTTTTTTATACTAAATTTTCTTCCAAAAACGTCATTTTTTAACACATATTCGTGTTTTTACACTCTTTTTACACCAGAATATCGCTTTTTATTCAATAAACATGTAGTATTATCCTATAAAAAGAACAATTATTAAAGTTATTATGGTTTAAAACTGTTTGCTTTGGACACCGTACACCACCTGGCCCCCCTTTTGATTTCAAAATTTTGCACCTCGGGTCGACCCCCCTTAAAAAGCTAGGGGGGTCCGGACCCCCCTGGGACCCTCTTCCTAGAATTCAAAATTCGATTTACCCCGGGTAACCACCCCCCAAGCTTCCCGCACCGTTCTCACCTATGGGTGGACCGTGGACCCCACCCTGCTTCCCCCTTTCTCACCTATGTAGCGTCGGCCTCCGCGTCACCGACTCCTTAGCCGTTTTTTACTCGGTGGGATGAATTTTTGTGGTACATTTTTGTGCATGCCTGGGCATAGGTGGGCAGCCTCTCGGATTTTGAGGGTATAGGGGGGTCAAATTTTAGGGGTGTGTCTGGCAAGACCCAAATTTTGAGGGGGATGTACCCAAATTTCGCGCTGCCTTAAAATGGGCTTAAACAGTAAACGTAGAGCTTATAAATGCTTCAAAACTGTTAAAATTGAAATAAGACCTTATTGCAACTTACAAATTGTATTGTTTAATTTTTTTATTAATAATGTGTTTATATCTTATAATTAAATTAGAAATCATAGTTTTTTTAATAATTACGTAATAATAGAATAATAATAATTGTCTTATTATAAAGTCAAGTATCACAAACTTTTTAATCCATAATCTCAATATTTATTAAGATCTATATACATACATGGGCGTAGCCAGGAGCATACATGGGCACGGAGGGGGGGGTTGGGGGGGGATTAACCCCCCCCAAATCTCTGAGAAGGGGGGTTTAAACCTCCCCCCACTCAGAAGTGGGGGGAGAAGAAAAGGTTGACCCTCCCCCAAGTTTGTAAAATTGAAGAAAAAAATGTCTTTAAAATGACTTTTAACTGCCTCTAAACTTAAGTTTTGAGGTCAAAATGAATGTTTTAAGCAATAAAAAGCTCAAAAATGCAATAAAAAGGGCTTTTTGACCTAAAATTAGCGTTTTTTACCTATTTTTCCTTCAAAATCGAAAAACGATATGGGTAAAATGCACTCCAGAAAAAAAACGATATGGGTATTTTGCGTTTCTCGGATTTTCACCCCCCCCCCCTAATTTGGGGTTTAACCCCCCCCACTCCGGACCAACTTGCCCATGTATGGCCAGGAGGGGGTCTAGACACCTCTTTTAGGTCGGCAAAGGGAAAAATTTGGGGTTAGACAGACCCCCACCCCCTTTTGCAGTGGCGTGCCCAGGATTTCATTTGGGGGGGCGGTCTGGGGACCCTACCAACCCTGAAGGGGGGTCTGGGGACCCTACCAACCCTGAAGGGGGGTCTGGGGGGGTAGCCCCCCAGATATGAGGGGGGTCTGGGGGGCAAGAGCCCCCCAACGGGGTCAAGGGGCGGAGCCCCTTGTCAGGGGGGTCTGGGGGCAGGATGCCCCCCGGGAGAGAAAATTTTTAATTTAAGGCGCTAAAATACACTTGAAATTTTAATTCCAGATGATACTTATTACAAAATTTAAGGTTTCTTATACCTACACATTTAAAACATGTGTATAAAACGTTAATTAAAGGATAATAGTGTTTATAGTAGTTTTATTAAACTGTATACCTTAATTACTGAACGGGATTATCGATTTGTAATCGAAAACTAAGATATATTGTCACTTAACAATTAACTCCCTGCGCGAAGCGCGGAAAAATTTTTTTTAAGTCGTTTTATAACATTTAAAAATTTTTCTCCGGGAGGCGAATTTGGGGGGGGGGGGGTGTCCCGGGTACCCCAAGTTTCCAGCGGGGGGGGGGGATATCCGAAATTTTGGGGGGTATAACCCCCCCAACCCCTCCCCCCTGCCCACCTATGTGCCTGGGACACGATGTATAAGGATAGGTGGGCAGGGGGGTTGGGGCGTGGGGGGGGGGGTCCACAGCCCCCAAAATCGCCATTATAGCCGACACCCGCTTCTAAAATTTGGGGAACCCCGGAAATTTCCCCCCCCCTTTTAATTTGGGGGGTCCCAGACATACATGGGCAAGTTGGTCCTGGGGGGGTTAAAATCCAAGAAACGCAAAATACCCATATCGTTTTTTTTTCTGGAGTGCATTTTACCCATATCGTTTTTTGATTTTGAAGGAAACATAGGTAAAAAACGCTAATTTTAAGTCAAAAAGCCCTTTTTATTGCATTTTTGAGCTTTTTATTGCTTAAAACATTCATTTTGACTTCAAAACTTAAGTTTGGAGGCAGTTTGAAGTCATTTTAAAGACATTTTTTTTCTTCATTTTTCCAAAATTGGGGGGGGGGTTAACTTTTTCTCCCCCCCCCACTTCTGAGTGGGGGGGGTTAAACCCCCCTTCTCAGAATTTGGGGGGGGGTTAACCACCCCCAACCCCCCCCGTGCCCATGTATGGTCCCAGACCCAGTATAAAAACGCTAAAAATGGGGTATTTAAGGTATACACCAAAAAAATTTTGGGAAACCCCCCAAAATTGAGGAGTCGGGTATACCCCCAAAAATCCGGGAGGCTGGCCACCTATGATAAGCTATAAACAAGTTTTACACCCTCAGCAGTTTGGCCGAAAATTTTACCGAATTTTGTGCTATAATTTGTGACAATAAAACGTTGTTTGTATGCTGTTCACTACTATAACAACATTTAAAAATATTATTAGAAGTTATAACAATTACATACATATTAATAAAGAATAATTTTAACTCTATGTGATGCAAATGGTCTCTGTTCGTATAACGTTGTTTATGTACGGAAAGACCAATTATTTACCTAACGTTGTTTTTGAACGCGCCTTCCCCCATACTTTGTGTATAGACGGGTTTTTAGGGGTCTTGGTTTTTAGATTCGCACAATCCGTCCGTCCGCCCCCCCCAAGCCTTGAAATTTTGTTCTCTTTTTAAAACCACTGTGACTCCTTACACCGTCGTATCTAACTATATATTATTATGTTCACAAGTTTTTATAAGTACGATTGTGTTCTTTTAAATTAAATCAACTCGGCTTCCAGCCAACCACTTCTGTGTAATGTATTTTTTGACAAAATCCAAATGTCTCCTCGGTCCAACAAAAATTATTGAGTTCAGCTCTGGCTGTATGACTTTTTGAGTCGAAAAACTTGTCAAACCATTAATGTACACAATGGCTCGCGCTCTATGCCAAGGTAAACATATAAGTACGCTCGTCTCTCAGGACAACAAAATGAGTCCCACCCAGCGCTGCTATATCTATCTCTTTAATCATTTCCCCCATTGATACAAAGAGTCCAAGTCGCAAAATAACGACCACTCCTTTCACTGGCTTGTCAAGACGAAATTTCCTCCGAACAATAGGAAAAGACGCAGTTGTGTTAATTTTACAGGGCCTTTGACTTATTTTAACGCGCCTGGGTACGCCCCCACCCACCCCTTTTTATAGCGCAACCGCGCCGCTTTTGTATTTGTTTATTGGCGCAGAGACATGGAAAACGCAAAACTTTCCCCTTCGCTTATTCATCTTTCAAATGCGTGCTCTTTTTTTAGTTTAGTTTACTTCATCGCGCGCAATTTACCCAATTCGATACACAAAGTTATTTTTAACACAAACATAGCGAAAGAGAAAAATTTAGTCGGTGCGTATGATGATGTTAACTCGGTTTAATATTAAAACCAAAATTTTAAAAAGTCATTTACTTCACTATGGGCTTTGGGTGGGTTTAAGTCAGGATAGGGGCATAGGTGGACAGCCTTTCAGATTTTAGGGGTATATATCCTAACAGTATCGTGCTGAGGTGGGGTGGAACGTGGAAGGGGGGGTCGCGCCGGCCGGCTTCTTCCTTCCAAAAACCGGCGAAGCCGGATTTTTTCAGCCGGTTTTTTTCGTAAGAAACCCTTACGTTTTTGAATTTTTGGAGAAAAAATTTGTTGTCCAAACATAAGTTTAGAAAGATTCTCGATGCGTTCCAAAAGAATAAGGTTTAACGCTCCAGATTTAACGCCCTCCCCACAGTCCGTACCAACTTGCTATCATCATCATCATTATTTTATTGCAGCAACTATATAACGGACAATACGCAATACATTGCATTATCCAAACAAACCGATCACTAGAAAACGGTCTCAAGGCTCATAGAGAGGTAAGCACTAAGAACCATTCTTGATTCAGTATTTAAAGCTCAAAAGTAAAAGAACAGATATTTGATTTTCTAAAAGTGAATTCCCTTTTGAAACAATTCGGTTCTTAAGAGACTTACGTTACGACAGTTAATTTTAGATTTTTGTACCTTCAATTAAAGTGAGTGTCCTCTTGTCGGATTTAGATTGAGCGAAAAAATCATTTAGATTTATTTTGGTCTTTAAGTAAAGTATTATAGAGCATATAAAAATATGACACCGTTTTTGTAGTGTTTGGATTTTTAGAAATTTTAATCGATTTTCAAAAAAAATGTAGCTTAAATTGCATTGTTTACACAGATGAAAATGGGGGGAGGTACGATGGGGTCTGAGGGCCCTCATTAAAAAAATTCAGTGCCCCCCCTCTCAATGTTTTTTTACCCCTGACCCTCTACGCCGCCGCCCCTAGAATTTGAAATCTGACCCCCCCCCCTTACTCGCCTCTTCTCCGAGATAATTTCAAGTACTACTTTTATCCTAAATTTTCTTCCAAAAACGTGAAGTTTTAGCAAAAAATCGTGTTTTTACACCTTTTTATACCTAAATAATGGCATTTTTCAATAAAATGTAGTATATTATTCTATAAAAATTTTTTTATAAATCTTTCATGGTTCAAAAGTATTTTAAACCATGAAAGTATTTTTCTACAGGCACCGAATCCCCCCCCCTCTAAAACAGGTGTTTTTGGTCAGGTTCGATAGGAGGATCTACCCCCGGGTGGATGAATGCGAAGGCCAAAATATTTTAGGGGGGTTCAGGGGGGTCCGGACCATACATGGGCACGAGAGGGTTGGGGGTTAACACCCCTTCAAATTCTAAGACGGGCGGTTTAGCCCCCCACTCAGAAGTGCTGGGGGTGAGAAAAGGTTAACCCCTCCCCAATTTTGGAAAAATTAAGAAAAAAAATGTCTTTAAAATGAGTTCTAACTGCCTCCAAACTTAAGTTTTGAGGTCAAAATAAATGTTTTAAACAATAAAAAGCTCAAAAATCCAATAAAAAAGGCTTATTGACCTAAAATGAACGTTTTTTTTACCTATTTTTTCTTTAAAATTGAAAAACAAACAATATGGGTAAAATGCGCTCCAGAAGAAAAAAACGATATGGGTATTTTGCGTTTATCGGATTTTAACCCTCCCCCCCTTTAATTTGGGGTTTAAACCTCCCATCCCACTCCGGACCAACTTGCCCATGTATGGTCCGAATCCCCCTGACTTTTTAGTGGGGTCGACCCGGGGTGCGAAATTTCAAATTTAGGGGGTCCGATTTTTTAACAAAATTTTTTAAATCAGTAATTTAAGTTTTTAAATATTTAATTTTATATACTAAAACAGCCTATTAAACACTGTTTTTTACTAAAAAAACGTGTTTTTCAAAGTAAATAAAAAATTATACTTCTAAATTGGTCGGGAGGATGGGCGGAAGGGGGTCAGCCTCGCTAAAGCGGAGGGTCAGGCCGGACCGTTCTCGAGCTTTGGGGGGAGGGGGCCTGGATTTTTTCTAGGGAGAGGTAAGGGTCCGAAATTTGGCTCTAGAGAGGGGGTGGACCTCTCTCTCTGTCTCTCCCCACCACAAAAAAACACTTATGCTCTAAACCCCTCTAGATTTCAAAATTTTTACCCGAGGTCAAACTCCTCTAGAAAGCCAGGGGGGTTCCGCCAACCATAGGAACAGTCCCTAGTCCATTCAATACATAAACTATATTTTATTTTCTCTAAACCCCTCGACTCAAAGTGACGTTTGTTTTGACTTGTAAAAATGAATGATTTTGCATTAATTCGGGTATTACAAACAAACTCCGAGAAAAGCTTTAGAATATAATGTAAGATAAGTTGCTATTGCTTATTCATAATAAAAAACATGATTAAAAAATTTCTCATAATTTAAAGCGTTTGAATCGATACCTATGTTACAAATCAACGCAAAACGAAGCTTTAAATTTGCTACTGCATAATAAAAATAACATTTTTTAAGGTTTTCTTAAAATAAGTATGTATACAAAACATAGGTGAGAACGGTCCGGGCAGCTGTACTCCGAAACCTACCCGCATACGAGGCAAGTTTTATCCCCTGCTAAAAGAAGGTGAAGGTTGTTTTCTGATTGGCCAGTCGTACTAAGAAGGCGGGCCTTTTTTAAAGGCGTTGTTTTAATATTCAATTCAATGTTATGCGGGTAGGTTAACCTACCCGCATACGAGGCAACTTTTTTCTGTTGCTACTATTAGAAGTCTTTGTTTAATAACTGAATTGCCTGCAATGTGGGTAGGTTAACCTACCCGCATACTAGGCATTTTTTCGTTGCTATGTACTGTTAGAGCTCTTTGTTTTTAATAACCACATAGTGTATGAGACAAATGTAAACGAGTCCTCCTGCAGCTATCGTTTGCTACATATTATTTATTTGAACGAAAGAAAGAAAGTAGTTTACTTGTCAGTTATACATACATTAAGCCTAATTTAAAATTAAAAAATAAGTAAAATAATATAAAAAAACTAAAGCATTCGAATTTGAAGATGTTAGTTGTTTTTGTTATAATAAACGACAAACATCACAAAAACCATTTTAAGGTAGAAATTAAAACATAAAAAATCGTAACAAAATGTTAACATGTTTTTTCAAAACAATAAGTTTTAAAATAAATTTCATTTTTAATACAAACAAACCTTTATTTAAATTAAATTAAAAATGAAATTAAAAATATTTAAACACATTTTGAAGGCAAAAAAATAAGATTCTAAGAATGAATTATCTATGAAATCATAAGTTGTTTAGAATTGGTTTAACTTTTTTTCAGAAAAATTGCATATGGGGGATGATGCTATATTAATTGGTTATTGATTCTTTATACATTAATGAATCATAAATGATTGCATTGCGAAAAAAGTGGTAATTTATGAATTACTTATATACTTATACACTTATATACTTACTAATACTATAAACTAATATCAGGCTCCACAGTTCCGCCCCTTAAATAAGCAATCTAATGCGTTTTATATTATTTCAGCGGCATTTTAAAACTATTTTTCTCTGGTGCTTTAAAGAGCATTAATAGCCGCAATGAAAAGTTTCTAAGCAATTATTGAATTATTCGGATACCAACATAGAACAAGGGAGGGGGTAGGGTAGGGTGGGATCCACCCTCATAGCCTTGAAATTTTGTCCCATCCCCTCCTGGAAAAAAATCCAGCCCCCTCCCCAAATTTTTGAATTTTTCAGGGTAATTTTCTCCCCTCTAAAATTTAAAATTTAACCCCCCCCCCCCTTGAGAAAATTATAAGTACTTTTTATACTAAGTTTTCTTTCAAAAACGTGAACTTTTAACACAAATTGATGTTTTTATACCTTTTTTATACCAGAATTAGAATATCGCGTTTTTTTCCAATAAAACGTAGTATTATCTTATAAAAAAACAAATATTAAACCTTTAATGGTTTAAAAGTATTTTGCTTCGGACATTGGACCCCACCTTACCCCTCTCTAGGTTTCAAAATTTTCCACCCCGGGTCGACCGCCCTAGAAAACCAGAGGGGTTCGACCCCTCCATAGGACTCATAGGTGGGCAGGAGCCAGGAGGGGCGTTTAGGGGGTTATACCCCCGAAAATCCCGATTATAGCCGACACCCCCCCCCCCTAAAATTTGGGGGTACCCCAGACACCCACCCCCCTAAAATTTGGGAAGTCCCAGTACAAAAACGCTAACAATGGGGTATTGGTATACCCCAAAAAAAATTTTAGGACACCCCCCTCCTACATTTGGGGGGTCGGGTATACCCCCTCAAAATCCGGGAGGCTGCCCACCTATGCTAGGACCCCCTCCTAGATTTTGAAATGTCATTCACCCCGGGTAAGGACCCCCTAGCTTCAGTGACGGTGTTCATCTATGGATACCAAGTAGTTATAGCCGCATTTATAAAAGTTGTCTCATTATTAAATAAAAGTATAGAATGTTACGATTTTTCAGAAATTTAGTAAAATTTAATTAATTTATTTTGTGTCATTTAGATTTTCAAAAATTTTCAGAAAAAATTTCAACGTAAATTTTTCTGGATGCACATTTTTTTACATCTGTTTAAAAAAATAGAATTTTTTTACCCGTTTTTAATAATATATAAAAAAACTTGATGATTATAGGGAAAATAAACCTGGCTGCTGTTTTTTTAAGTGCACCGCCGTTCCATAGATTTTTAGCTTGAAAATTTCTTGTAGTAGCAATAGCTACGGAAAAAAGTTGCCTCGTATGAGGGTAGGTTAACCTACCCGCATAACAGGCAATTGCTAGATATTAAAAACGCTTTTTAAAAAGGCCCGCCTTCTTAATACGACAGACCAATCAGAGAACACCCTTCACCGGGAGATAAAACTTGCCTCGTATCATAGGTGTTTTTGGGAGGGGGACAGAGGGGTGCACTCCCCCCCCTAGAGCCAAAATTTTGGACCCCCCCCCTAGAAAAAATTCAGGGGCCCCCCCCTCCCCCCTAAGCTCGAGAGCGGTACGTCCTGCCCCCCCCTAGCGATGCTGAGCCCCCTCCCCCCCCATCCCGACCAATTT
>JASAMX010011194.1:0-11966 GCA_030248175.1 Microlaimidae sp. YZB2_3 | reverse complement strand
TGGTATTCGTTAACACGTATTGCTGTTTGTCAAATAATCTAAATCAAAAGTTTTATGCTGTCGAATATTTAACATATTAGCTTGTGGAATAAACCACGTGTTCGAATTTAACAAAAACCTTAGAATATTTGGTTTATATAATAGTAATAATAATAATAATAAAACAACAAGCTCATAAAAACAAATGGACTTTGGTTGTTTTAATTTAAAAAAAACTAGATTTGTTAGAGCCAAAAAACTTAGACTTACAGTTTGAAGCCGAAAATAGGAAACTTTGAATTTTCGAAAGTTTGAATTTTCTGAAACTTACCGAAGCCTGGCCTAATTAATAGCTTTAATTTTTTTGACAGTAAGTTCTTACTTTACGTTTTAGTTTAACAAAATTTTTCAGCGACTTCGATTTATCTAATTAAAGCTTTAAAAAACCTGTACTTAAAGACTTTTTGTCGTCTGAAATGAAATTAGTTTTACGCTGAAGCCCTTTCATAAACTAAATTTTTTTAACATTTATTCATTAGTATAATTGGGTATTTTCATTTGGTATACGAACTGGTTTTCATTGAAGTTCAAGTTGTAGTTTTTGAATTTTTGTATTGAAGCTTATATTGAGGTACCCTCTTTTCCATGTAGCATACCGTTAACTGCATGTACCATACATACTTCATATTTATTATCGAGTTTACAAGACAACTCTTATCAAGGTGTTGTAGTAGGCACTGTCACATTATTAAATTTTGCAGCTAAACACTCACAAGTCACAACAGTTAAATATTGATAAATTTAATTATTATTATAATCATTTATTAATAAATTTGTTGGTACAAAAACTTCTATTTCTTAGGGTGATCAATACTGGCTGTACAATCCAAAAGGCTTACGTTACAAAGGCTACCCGCGTAAAATATCCATAGGTTTAGTGGATACGCCCAACAATATCGACGCTGCCATGATTTGGAATTACGACGATAAGCCATATTTTTTCAAAAGTAAATTTCTGTATACATATTTTACAATGTATATGCTAATTAACTAACATAAAGCATTTAAAATATATGAGCAATGTGGAATCGTAGTAAGGTTCGGTAATTTAAAAATGAAATGACATTTGAAAAAAAAAATTAACAAAATCAAGTTAAGAGTACGCAAAATTTATTGGTTTTTTAGACTGGAAAACTTTAGACCTTATGTTTTATCAGATATGGCGTATTCAAGTCGACGCAATAAATGGATACATTTAAACAATAAAAAATTTATTGCATTATTTTACTGAATTAAAATTACGATGTTTCTTGCCGGAAGACGTTTTAAACTTGATATCTTGCACAAAATGTATCACTTTTTTGTTGACTGCAATTATTTGTTAGTTTGTAAGGCATTTTGTTAGTTTGTATGTAGGACATTGCAGGACCTTCAAGCTTGTTTTTTTAATGAGAACACAAATAATTTTCCTAATGTTAATAAAACGAAGGCACAGAGCAGACGAACTTGTTAAAGACCCATTTCGCTATAGTTCGTGCAAGCAAAGTAATGGAATTTCGTCGCGTATTAAAAGCGGGTTTTTTGTATGTTTTAAACATAATGTAAAAAAATCTTTCTAACTTGTTAAAATCGACAGATGAAATATAATGATATATATATATTTTTATATGTGATTAAAATAATCAATTTAATTAATTTATTTATTATTAGATGATCAGTATTGGCAGTACTCCCGGTGGGGAATGCCGGCTTCCTGGCCACGCTCAATTAGCAACGTTTTCAGGGGTCACGGCAGCGTCCCGCTGAGCATAGATGCCGCTTTGAAATGGTCCAACGGGAAAACTTACGTCTTTTCCGGAAGCAAATACTACAGGTTAACAGGCTGGAGAGTCATGAAGGTAAGGACTTGTAATATAGTGCATTAAGAATGTGAAACGAAGACAGCTCTCCGCCCACGTTTTTTTACTTTTGTCCCAGCACCGCTCTAAATCACTTAGGGATCTGAGAAACAGTTGTCAGTGAAATGCCTGTTTTTGCTGTTTCTGGAATCTGGAAACTGGGGACAAGTGTAAACGGGCCCTGGGATTTATGTATTATTATTGGATTTTTTCAGGCGCTCGACCGTTTTATACTGTCTAGTTAATTACTATTGGCAAAAAGAGTTAAGATATCATAGTACACTTATTTTAATTTGTTTTTAGATTTTAATTTATACAGGTTTAATTAAAATAAGTCAAAATTATGTGTGTTTTACTGATTTTATAACTAGTTTTGTACTAGCAATGATGTATAGCCGATCAAAACACAAAGTAGACCAAGCTTTAAGTATAAGCCTCGTTTTATGGCGCCATGTAGGTATTAATCTAAATTAGTTTGAAGGGGTGATTGGTAATGCCCTAATAAAATTTTAAGTTTATAATAATGTTATGAAGCTTGATTATATAAAAAAAAACCTAATTAATTTTAATCAAAATTTCATTTTATTGCTTAAGACAAGAGATTGCGAGTACAAACAACGTAAAAATTCTATTAATATAATTTTAGCGAAAAATTGCCTGCAGGTATTTTAATGACTATAGACAGCTTGCACTGGAACTCGGTTTATTCATGAAATATGCAATATACATAAGCGTCACCATAATGAATAATTACCGTACTCCAACTTATTTTTCGTAGTATGCAGATCAACCGATCGAAATTTCGTGCCCTTGCGGTCCGTTGATCTGCATACTACGAAAGATAAGTAGAAGATACGGTAATTATCCATTATGGTGACGCTTATTTATATTGCATACTCCATGTATAAACCGAGTTCCAGTGCAAGGTGCATATATTGTAAACCGCAACTTTAGTCTGTCTCGTCACAGGCGTTAATTTTTATTTAATTTCTTTTTTGTACCGAAAACTTTTGGCTTTATTTTCGTTTTAAAAGCAAAATAAAATTAATAATGCTGGTTTTACGGAACTATTCGCGGTCCGCAGATGTATTTGTTGTCGTTAATTTTAACTATTTTTTTTGTTTGCGCAGAAAAACTTAGGTTTCATTATTGATTGGAATTATTCAGAATTATGATATAAAATTAATGCTTAAAATAGTATCGGGCTATTCGCGGCACAGTAAGAAAGTTTGTATCATTATAGGCGTTAATTTTAATTTTTTTCAATTGTACCATGTAGCTTTTGCTTTTGTTCGTGATTTAAAATGATTCAAAATCAAATCCATAATTCAGGTTGTACCGGGCTATCCGCGAGATACCGCTGAGTGGTGGTTCGGATGCAGCAGTAAAAACCGAAGAAAACGATCCATTACCAGTAATACATATAAGAACAAATAAAAATATCATGGTCATATATTAAATACAGCGCCGGGCACAAATAGAGACATACTTTGATTCGCGGCGAATAAACCGGGCGAATTGTTGCCGGTTTTCGCCGCCTATTTGCATATAGTGTTTTTTATTATTATCCACGTTAAACAAACTCTAAATTTATAAAGTTCATCATCACTAATAAATATTTATAGCACTGCTTGTGAACGGTACTGTAATCAATAAAATTGTGATATTTTTAATCGTGCAATAAGCTTAAGCATAACTTATTTCGGCTTTCAGCAAGCTTTAAGTGCTGGTTTGGTATTTAAATATATCTAATTTTATGTGAAATAATTTTTCAACAATTGTAAATAACGCTAAAAATTATCTAAAAATACTTGTACGTCTTTTGCTGAAGCTATTATTTTAACTTATTAAGCAAATTAATGTAAAATATGCCATCAAAATTTTCTTTAGTTTTATATCTGCGCTTTTTGCGCTGCTTCCGTTTTTAAAACTCTAGAGTAATGATAATCTCAAGGCTCTGGTGCTTCCAGGCAGAATTGTTGGGCGCGGAAAAATCACTAGGTATTATGTTTTACCTTAAATTTTAAAAGGAATTCTAAAAGTTAAAATACTACTTAAAAAACGTGTAATACAATTGTTCAGAGAATACTTAAAAAGATTGTAACAGTAAAACACCAAATCAAAACATCATTATTTTTACATTAAAATAAAAAAATTAATTAACTTTTTAGTGTAATGATGTGCAAAGTAATTATATTGTAAAGTAATATATTGTAAAACAAACCTAAGGTAAGTTTTGCGTTGTCCTATTGTATAGTTTCTTAATGCTTGTAAAATTTGTTTTGTACAGATTCAGCACAGATACCAGATTTTGTGATTATTATAAAGTTTTGGTGATATTTACTAGTGTGAACTTGTGTTTTATTGTAAACCAAATATATATTTAAATTAATGTTGTCATTTAAGTCGAAATACTCCATTGGATTTTTTTAAATTAATAGCTTTCATTTCTCTTAATTCTGGTTCTTACCTCAATCAAACTGTGTAAAAAAATTCAAAAGACTATATTTGGACACTAAAGGGGTGTTTTTAATTTTTTATGAATTTTTGGAGCTTTATCGTTTTTAAAAATAAAAAAAATGTCATTTAAAAATTTGTTTAAAGGAAATTCATTCCTAAGCTACAGTTTTCAACCTTCCAAAAGTTGAAAAGTTATATGAAAATGTTGCATAAAATAAAACTTCAACTACAAAAGTTCAAAGGAGATGATGAAAACGATCAAAAAAAACTGTACAGTCAAAAATATTCTTTGGGCTTTTGTTTTAAATTTCAAGCTTCATCTTTAAAAACTTTGAGGAAGTCTGAACCAGTATTATAAATATCATGAAACTTCAAAAAGGGTAACAGTTCTAATTAACATTTAAAAGAATTAGTGCAACCAATTTATATTTATTTATTTATATATACCCGAGACTACCAAACTGCCTTTTTTGCAGTTTTGAATGCTTTTATTAATTGACAATATTAAAATTGTTTTGTTTTAATGGTGCTCTAGTCGCGATTGCTATAATTTTTTGACAGTTAGGAACACACAACGAAAAAGTGATAATTTTTAGGATATATTTGATTTGTTCAATATTTATTCTCTATTTAAACGTATTGACAGCCTATTTGTGTAATTTATAAAAAAACGCTTGGTTTTCACCGCATCAGAATGACTTCAAACCAGTCTGGTTTAAAAGTTCTAAATTTAAAAAGCCGAAATTGCAACTCCAAACTCAAAGGTTTTTTTTAATAAAGATTAGTGGATTTTGGTTTGGAGCTTTGCAAATTTTGTTTTAAAGAATTTGCTCAAATATAGTCGAAAACAGGTACTTTTTCACCAAGTATGAAAATAAAAATCCATAGGACCCCAAAATAAAAAAAAAAAAACAAAACGAAAGATGCTCTTGATTATCGAACACTTCACGCAAATTGTGACTTGGGCTTGATATTATAAATATTTTGAGATCAAAAAGTAAAAAAGACTTGGTCATATTCAGTTAAAAAGGCTTTCAAACTGGATTTAAACTCATTCTGTTCCGTAAAAAAGCGAATGATATTTGGATATACTTTGTAATTTGTTTGTGTCAGCTTTACGTACTTGCGTTCAAAATAAATAGTTTGTCGTTTACGTTATAAATTGCAGAATTTTTTAAATTATGTTTTGACACTTACCCGCTACTCTATCGCCAAATCCTCAGTATAGTTACGCCCTATTGTTGTGCTAATTTAAAGCATAAATCAGGTTTAATTATAAAAAGGGGAAAACACCCATACGGATGGGTGTTTTTTCCAGGGGAAAAACACCCATACTGATAACAGATAATACTAATAATCTACTAATAACGGACACTCGGCTTCAATATTTATTAAATAAATTTTAAATCTTGTCTTTTAATAACTTTTTAATAATGATAAATTTAAATTACCCATGAAATTTTTAACTTTAGTATTCGACTAGATACTTTTGAAATAATAAATTGTGTGAAACATTCGTGAAATGTTAAAAAATTAAATAATTTTCGCAAATAGATCTGTTTATTTTTACGATGCTCGACAATTTGTCATACGAATTTAATCTGTGAAAAGCTGGGTAGTATTGAGCATTAGATAAATTAAAGCATTTTGTGTTATCCTGATTTATATAATCGGCAGTGTTTTTCTTTATTCTTGTATAAACATTCTTTAATACTACTTATTTTTACTTTCAACAATAATCAAACAAAAAATGTTCTATGCTGTTGCTTGAAATTTCTCCATACCTAAAAAAATAAATTCAAAACTGGTGCCAAAGGTTGCGATGGTAGGCTTTGAGAAAAAAATCAGAGATCATCTAAAATAAATATTTCTACCGAAAAAAATTATTCACTAAAATTGGTCTTAAAATCTAAGCAGGTTTCACAATAACTTTATATAATATACATAAACTAATAACATACTACATATATGATCCCTTGATCGGAAGATTTACAAATGAGTACCGGAGCAATTCCTTTGTATATTAGATATATTTTATACTAAACATTTTTACATTTATTTTGTGGTTAACAATATTAGATTATTAAAAAACTACAGAGCAACGAGTCAGACGGTAGAGTTTAGCAAAAGCTGTTACATTGTTTTTGCTGTAATTATCTATCGAACAGTATGAATTTTTTTAATATTTTGGATGTTTTAATAATTAATGAAAATTTTTTTACGATTGACCCAAACAAAATACTAACTTATCTGAGACGTTTAAACACAAAATAGCAAAATAAAAGTAAAAAAAAACTTTGCTTGTTTGTTTTAAAAATTTTAAATGAGATAAATTTTTGGCAAAATATTGATTTGAAAAAAGTATAGCGTTGTTTAATAACCCTTTATTGAAGTATCAGTTGTTTTATATGACGCAGGTCTTATAAATCTGATTTATCATTAATTTGCGTGAGTTCATAGTCTCCTCTTCTTGGCCACCTACTTCTGCTATATGAGTTTCTGGTCGCTGCTGGATCTTTGTCCCAGTACCAATATAGTAAACTTGGATCTCTGGTTTTGATGTCACTTCCTTTTGTAAGCGCACTAACTAGAGCACCAAACAATACGCCAAAAACCGTCCCAATAAGCGTGTACATCAATTTGTCCAAACTATAAAGCTTGAGTAATCCCTCTGGTTCGATAGCTGATCTTGGTGGTCCGCCTCTGCCCATGCCAAAGGCCAAAGTTCCATTCAAAGCCATTCTATTGTTTCCAGGTCCTGGAGGCCCGGGCCTCATCAGTACGGTGATATTTTGCGCGGCGCATCCGACGATGGCGGTGGCCAGTTTTTTACCAGGACGAATTTTGTTCACGAAGGATCCGACGAAAATCCAAAGGGACAGTGCCATGCCCGCGGTCGCTCCGGCCACGGCCCCGACGGCGTTCGCCCATGGGACGAAGAGGCCCAGCAACATGAGAACAAGTAACGGGCTGGCCGTGGATCCGGCCCCTCCAATGAAAGCGGGAAGGATGCCGCCCAAAGGTCGGCAGATGAACGCCATCCCCATCGAAAGAACACCCGCCAGCAGCCCGATGGCCAAATTTAGCAAGATGGATGTTCGCTCCGTAACCGATCTACTGCTAAACCTAAAATTATATATATGTATGAACAAAAAGATAAAAATGTATATAACTATATAAGAGCGAAATTTAAAATATATGAATGACACTAAAAGGGGCGGGGTGAAAGTTTCTAGCCAAGTGCTGAATCTAATCCTGAAAGTATAGATAAAGAAGTCATATAGCTTATTGTATCATTGAAAATGAAAGTGTGTGAAAATGTATGAAAATGATATTCTGAACAGCTGAATCTAGAGTAAAATTTAAATCTAAATATATCAGGAATAGGGCTAAATTTGTAGTATATTAGCGTGAAAACTCGGTTACAAGTAATTGTCATAATATTTAAAGCTGAAATAAAAGAATATTATAAATTTTAAATATCAAAATCAAAATTGGACATCAAAATCCTGCACTGATAGTTCTTATAGAGCTACAAAACCTGGTGTTAATGTTTTAAAAACAAAATTTTTATTTTTCATAAAGAAGTATTACTATAGATAGTCCTGGAAGCAAATAAAATTATAATTATAGACATGAAAAATGACTCTACCACCACTATTTAGGTGCATTCAAATACAACAAACAGGCTGTAGCATTAATTTGTGCATTCAAGATCTTTTCCAAAATTAGATCATAACATTTGGCAAAAATGATTACACAACACATTTTCGTAAGCCTGCAAGAAAGCTTTAACTGGAGATTATTATCAGAAACTGACTGTGACTATTACCAGACTCTTTTGCCCAGCTAATTGATTGTTATTTGCTTGTACACAAGACTGCCTTTTTTGTATTCAAGTTTTATCTATTACTAATATTATGGTAAAATTAACGTATAACTTATAAAATACCTTCGCACGATAGGAAGGCAGAAATCTTCTAGCGCTACGGCGGATAAAGAGTTAATTCCAGTGGAAATTGTACTAAGAGTGCCGCAAAATAATGCGCCTAAAAACACTCCAGGAAGTCCAGGTATATCTTCAAACATTTCAATCATAAAATGAATAACCATTTGGTCTGGGTGTTTAATCTGAAATCAACACGTTTGTTATTAGACCTATAAATAAATTAAAAATATTGAAATATTGTTTTCTAACCATATTTTTGGATTAAAAAAGCCTAAGTAATATTTTTTTATTTACTAGTGTTTAATTTTAATTTATTTATTAAAAGTATAAATAGTATGCTAATTATATTTATTTAAAACAAAAAAGAGCAAGCAAGACAATTAATTACAATTACAAAGGTAAAATTGCCACAAATATGAAATTATTTGAATTAGATTTTTGTCCCATTCTTTAGTTTTTATATAGCCAATTTTTAAACAAACAATTGTAATTATAAAAACGCGAAGTACATCACACAGTAAAGTACAAAACAAATAAATAAATTCGTTGTCCGGATAGTGCTGTTTAGATATGTTTTGGTTTTTGCTTTTAATGATGCATGTCAATTTAGGCTTATGTTTAATCATTTTTAAAGTTTTTTTAAAATCATTTCTTACTCTTCTCAAGTTCTTAGTGTTCTCAAAACATTGAATACTGCAGTATTCTCACGAACATTACAACAATATTTTTTCCAGTATTTTTTCCCTTGGTAAAACGGTTCAGTAAATAGGTAACATAGTGATAAATACCAAATTTGTCAAACTATGTAATTGCTAGGACATGAGTAAGTATCACTGGGGTTTATGGTTCCATTTTAGCAACATTTTTTCAGTAAACCTTACAATATACATTATGGTTGGCTGTAGAACAAAAAAAAATTAGCAAAAATGCCAGGCTAGCTTTTATTCCATGATTTTGTATATGTTTTAAGTTAAGAAAAAAGATCAGTAACATTTATTAAGTTTGTTACTTAATTTATTTTAAATCAGGGTTACGTAAACGGTCAAAATAAATGGACATGAAATTAAATTATTGTTCCAACGGAATGATGAAGAATCATAAACAACGCAAAAAGATTTTTTTGAATTTTTTATTTAAAAAGTTTGCGTTTAAGTTTGACGACTCAGAACGTTCATGGTCAAATTTGCCTAATATTTCCCTTTAAAATAAAATAGTTTGCAAAATTATTACTAGATAGAACGAATAGCACTAGATTTTGGTAATAGGTGAAAATGTAAAACACAATCGCCAGCAGGGGCCTGTTTCATAAAATACTGGTAAATTTTACAAGTTTGTAAAATGGAGAAAAATACAAGTTTTTAAAATTACCGACTTGTAAATTTTTAAACAAATAAAAAGATGTTTTTATATGTGTTTTTTATATAGATTTTTTAATATATAATTTAATATTAGTAATATAAATAAATAATATATATTTAATTTTTATATAGATTTTTTATATTTTTTTATATATAGATTTTTTAATATACCTCCACAAACCAACAAAAAAATAATTCAAATTTACAATGGTATTTTTACTTATATTTTTTACTTGTATTTTTCCACTTGTGCACATTTTCACTTGTATTCAAGTTTTTTTCACAAACTTGTAAAAAAAATCAAGTGAAATCGTAAAGTAAATTTTACCTACTCGGAGTAGGGTAAATTTTTCTTTTCGAGAACTTGTGAAAAATTAACAAGTGGCCTTAAAAGTTTAAAAAACTGTAAGAACTTTAACATATAGTACAGCTACGTACATGAAATTTTAAATAGTTTGCACATGGCATATAATCTTTTTTCATTTCAAATTTCAACGCAAATGGTTCAGAATAAAAAAAGTTATTGATAGACTTGTAATTTACGAAGACCAGTATTTTATGAAACAGGCCCCAGGAGACTGTCAAACAGGAGAGTCAGCAAAATCGGCAGGCGGGGCTTCAGGCACACTGCAAATTTCCATCACAAGTACCCCCTGTCAGCCATACGGCTGACAAATAATTTTTTCCGCATTTTTCATATTGATTTACTAATTTTTTTTTCAAAATTCAACCTTTTTATGCCATTCCCGTGACTGTAAGCTTTACAGTGATACCTCAGTTACCCACTCTAATTTTAGTTGGGGAGAAGGGTCTTTCCCTCTTTTTGTGAAAATATGTTGTCCGGCATAAAGATGTCCGTGTTAATTTTTTACTAATTTTAATCACCTTATGATGCTCCCTGAACTATAAGGTTTCCCATAATATCTCATTTATCCTTATTTTTTCTGTGGTTGGGGAGGAAGGTTTTTCCATCTTTGGTAAAAACATGTAGTCCAATATAAAGATGTCCCTGTTATTTTTTTTTAATTTTAACCCATTTATGACATTCTCCAGACTGTAAGCTTTGCAATGATACCTCATTTAGAAGAATTCGTTTTGTGGTTGGGAAGAAGCCCTCCCTTTGGTCAAAATGCGTTTTCCAGCATAAAAATGTCCTTGTTATTTATTTTTTGAAACATTCAACCCTTATATTACATTCCTTAAAACTTAAGCTTTGCAATGATATCTCATTTAGCCCCATCCTTTTCGTGGTTAAGGAGAAAGTTTGTTGCCCCTTTTAGTGAAAAAACGTTGTCCAGCATAAATATGTCCATGTTCATTTTTTTCAAAACATGATATTCTGGCTGTACATTGGCAAATTACACTTACCAATAAATTTGAACCAATTCGAAAATAAAAATTTTTTCAACTCTCAAAGTCCATAGGCCCTGTTTTTGTGAAAATGTGTTGTCCAACCAAAACATGTCCACGCAATTTTTTTTTAATTTCAACCCCTTTATGACATTTCCCTGTCTGTAAGCTTTGCAATAATATCTCATTTACCTCAATCCTTTTGCTGGTTCGGGAGGAAGGTCGTTTCTCTTTTTAGTGAAAAAACGTTGTCCAGCATCAAGATGTCCGTTTAATATTACCAAAAAACATGACAAATTGGTTTTCATTGGATTACTCTTATCAGATAAGGTTGAGCGAATTCAAAAACAAAAAGTTTTCACTTTTAAAAGTCCATAGTTTATTCCTTTTTGTAAAATTTTGTCCAAGCTAAATGTTCATGCAATTTTTTTCTAAATTTCAACTCTTTATGACATTCTTCCGGCCGTAGGCTTTGCAATTATACTCATTTCACTCAATCCTTTTTGTGGTTGGTGAGCAAGGTAATTCCCTTCTTTAATGAAAAAGACGTTGTCCAGTATAAAGATGTCCATGTTTAGTTTCCAAAAATACATGATATTCTGGCTTTACATTGCTGAATTACTCTATTCAATAAGTTTGAGCCAATTCTGTGTCAAAAAATTTTTTCTGTTCCAAAATCCATGGGTTCTCCTCCGTTGGCCAAAACGCTTTTCTACAAAAGAATCGTCCATGTAAGTTGTTTCGAAACTCTAACCCCCTAAGACATTCCCTGGGGTAAGGATGCTTTCCAACGATACCCTGCATTCATCCTCAATCCGTTGGGTGGTTCAGGGAGGAGTTCGGGAACACACTCTAGAAAACAGACAGACACACACACACACACACACACACACACACACACACACACACACACACACACACACACACACACACACACACACACACACATACACACACACACACACACAGACA
>JASAMX010011193.1:0-25988 GCA_030248175.1 Microlaimidae sp. YZB2_3 | reverse complement strand
TATTTCATAAAGATTTCTGTAATTGTAAATTAATAAACGCATTTCATTTCTTCTTATTTTATTAATTAAAAAATATGTACGTAACTGTGGAATTTACGGAATTTACAGACATGTAATTTTTTAAATTCTAAACGTAATTTTATTAATATACTCTTTAATTAAAAATGCAAAAGAAAAATATGCGTTTATTAATTTACAGCTGTAAATTAATTACAAGCAATTTTTATGAAATAGGCCCCAGACCTTTTTTCGTAGAATTTAATAATTTTACTAAATAGATATTTCTTGTTAAATTTGTCTGCGTTTAAGAAAAATTTAATTTTGTATTAAAAACACATGTCTGAAATACTTTTTTAAAGACAAAGTGTTAGCTGAATCACGCAGTTACCTATATAATTTGTTTTTATACGGATTTTTATAAAAGAAACTGTAATGACATAATTGCTACGTGAAACGGATGGATATATTAATATTGACAGGAAACACAAACTAAAACTATATAACAATAGTATAATAACCTGAGGTTATTAACCATAATTAATGATCTTAAATAAGCTTTTTTACTTTTTTAAATAACAAGTTAAGGGTAATTTAGCTTTATCATTTTATGCCTTTAATGCACGAAACTTGGATTTGTACTTATGTTTTAGTACTAATTTTTTATTGAAACGAAAAGGTAGTGTTGTTTGTGATTTACTGCTAATTTTTTAAATATTGTACAAAAACAAGTATAGGAAATTAATTAGTAAAAAAATAGAAGTGAAAAAAATAAAAACATTGTACGAGATATCTGTGGTTCTTAACCATTTCAATATACTTAATACAAAATAATAATAATTTTATTTCATCGTTTTAATAAGTTCTTGCTTTTAATTTACAATTAAACAAATGTATGCAGACGGCTGATTTTTTCTAAATGTGAAACAAAAGTGTGCGCGCATAACTTAAATTTGCAATGATTTGTGTATATTTTTGGTGCGGGGTCTTTAGAGGCACAAGCAAAGAACTTAAAGCCATTTTTACAAATTTTGGGAACTTGGAGGAGCCCTTAAGAAAAAATTTGCTTTGCGCTTAGGTTTATGCTTTTTTTACGCTTAGTAAACGTTTTAGCGATTTTTACTGTTGGCTCCAAGTTACCCACTTAAGGCTGATTCATTATGTAAAAACGTCCTTTGGACAAAGTCCAAAGGACAAACACAGCATATAAACGTATGTAAAAACGTCTTTTGGACTTTGTCCAAAGGATGTTTTTTCATAAATATGAACCAGCCTTTACGGTTCTAAGTTCTTTCTTTTTGGCTCGAAGTTTCCTCCGCTCTATCGACCCTAAATCACATTTTAAAACCAGAATTTTGTTATTTTAAGAAACAAATTTTGTTTGTTCATGGTATTTCTAATTAATCTTTTATTGTTTTAAACATTGTTCCCCAATAAATGCACGTGATGTATGGGGATTTCGCTACAACTAAAAAATTATAAACACATTGTAGTTACATCGCATCTTTTCATTTAACATGCAAATATTTCCGGTGTCGCAGAATAGATCTTCCCCCCTATTTTTCTTCCCCCCGGAAGATTTATTCTAGTGCGCTCTAGAATAGATCTTCCCCCCGGAAGATTTATTCTGGGTCACTCTAGAATAGATCTTCCCCCCGGAAGATCTATTCTGATTTACGCCAGAATAGATCTTCCCCCCTCAGAATAGTTATTCCCCCCGGAAGATCTATTCTGGTTCAAACACCAGAATAAATCTTCCCCCCTCAAAAATTTGCATAAATTTTAAAATGATACGCGAGAATTTGTTCGGGCAAATTTTAAAAACATAATTTTTAACACAGAAGGTTAAAATGTTACATTTAGAAAAAAAATAATTTGTTTTTTGTATTTTTATATAAATCAACTTTAGCTTTAATTGTTGTTAATTCAAAAAACAGTTGAGCATTGACATTAATAATTAAGTATTATTTAGTTGGTTTTCGGAGATAAAAAAATACGTTTGCATTAGTTCGTTTGTTTGAGTATGTAAGAAAATATGCCATAATTAAATAAACTGAATATTTTTTAAAGAAAATTAATATCGTGAAAAGGTTTTTTTAAGTTTATCAATTTTTAAGACAAAGTATAATACAAAAAAGACATGAAAAAATGACACCAGTTTAATTTCTTTTCGATCAGTATTTAATTCATTATTTACCTTTCAGTTTTTGCTTCTTATAAAACATAATATATAGACAAAAATTGAAATAAGAAGAAATAAAAATTAGATTATGAGTATCCATAAGTGTTTAGTTTTTTTATTTAAAAGTCAATACGAAAACAAAAAAATCTCTCATGTTCAGCAGTTAATTCAACATTAAACAGGTTTAAAGTTGTTATTTTTTTGTTGTTTAGGTTGATTTTTAGGTTTTGCTTAGGCTTAGGAAAAAAGTTTTTTTGTCTTTAATCAGAAAGTGATATTTTTCGAAGATATGCAGAATGTATTTTTTCTGGCGCCGCCAAACTTTCCTACGAGTTCTAACTTTTTTCATAATATGTTACTTAATATTTTAGGGTCCGGCACAAAAGAGTCCCGGCACAAAAGAGTCCTGAAAAAAATCGCAGCTGGCACAAAAGAGTCCTGGCACAAAAGAGTCCCGGCACAAAAGAGTCCTGGAGAAAATGCGTTTATGTGCCCAAGCGCTGTGAGCGCTGAGGTCGGCACAAAAGAGTCCTGGCATAAAATCAATTTTTCACAGCTAACATACAATGTTCACATCTCAGCTGTCTTTCAGTTTTTTATTTGTTTTTTTAATTAGCCTCTTAAGAGGTTGAGTGAAAAATTTCGCGGGTAAAAAAATTAATGTTTTCATATATTATTATTTTTTAGTTATTAAAACGCTTAAAGCTTTGTAAAGCGTTTAAAAACTAAGAAAAAAAATCATTGTAGTATTTGGGTATAAATCATATAATATTGAATTAGTGTTTTTGTCATAATTGAGTGTATGTCAAAGATAATCATGTCTAAATAATGATTTTAGTTGGCATAATTTTTTGTTCATTGTTAAAATATTACAATTTTTATCAAACTAGTGTTTTAATCGTAATTGTAAGAACGACCGTAGATGTCAGACAACAAGATGACCAGACCACTGGGACTTTTTGCGTGCCATTGCGCACAACTACAGATTAAAAAAAAACAAAAAAAAACACAAAAAGACACTCTCTCCGCCATTTGGTGATTTTAACCAAATAATGAGTAAAAAACAACCAAATATGGTTATACCTCCGGACGAATACAGGTTTCTGTACTTTTTTACCAATTATTTAGTTTTTAATTTAATTATTCTGTGTTTTTTAACTAAATATTTGGTTGATTTTTCGAAACTAGTTGGTAATTTTTTACCAAATAGTAGCTTATTATTATCAGATGCTTAGTGAGTAGTGTTGGCAGCTATTTAACCAAATATTTGTCAACTTTTTACTAAATACTTGGCATTTGAATTACGCAAATTACACGAATTATTAATGCTAAATGTTTTATTTAAAATCCTTCTGATCATAACGCAATGCAAACAAATACACCAGAAAAGCAAAACTATTGAGCATAACTTTAAATGACATGATAACACCACAAAATACGCAGTAAGTAAGGTAAATATTCACTAAACTCAAAAAATTTTCTAGGGAAAAATAACAAAGCAATTTAAAAATGTTAAATACGAATTTTTTACTGAAACGCTTTATTATTTATTTACAATAAAAATGTTAGTGATTAATTATTAGTTTCAATAATGACTCGTTAACGCAACTACTGCACATAATGAATTAAGCGTATAATTTTATGAAAATGCCCCCATGTTTTAAGTTGTCGTTAAAATATTAGCGGTCTTTCAAAGAAAAATGTTAAAATTTACAGAAACGTTTGAAATTCTTTTGAAGTCTAACGCAAACGTTCTTTAGCTCAAAAAACGTAAAACCACATTAAAAAATTTGGGTAACTAACTATCTGGGTTTTTAACCACATTAAAAAATCTGGGTAACTTTTCCCCAGCTCGCTAATGAAAGAATTAAAAACTGTAATTATTGGAATATAACATTTGTTTTCCCAAGAAAAAAATAACAACTTAAAAAAAATTTTAGCTAAAAATCTTTTAAATTAACTGTTCGTCGTTACTTTGACAAAGAGTCACAATCAGTATAAAATCAACGTGACTCATTTTGTTTGGATTATTTATGTGTTAAGATATAAAAAGAGTCACAGTTACGAATATTTTACGACGCTTTTGACTCATTATGTCAAAGTAACGACGTGTTGAAATACGTCATAAACTGGAAGACAGCTGAGGTGTGAACATTGTATGAGAGCTGTGAAAAATTGATTTTATGCCAGGACTCTTTTGTGCCGACCTCAGCGCTCGAAGAGCGTGGACGCATGAACGCATTTTCTTCAGGACTCTTTTGTGCCGGGACTCTTTTGTGCCAGGACTCTTTTGTGCCAGCTGTGATTTTTTTCAGGACTCTTTTGTGCCGGGACTCTTTTGAAGGTGAGCCAATATTTTAAACGGTTAATATTTTGAATTTAAGTTTTCTGTTTAGGTTTGCTTAGGGTTCACATTTTAGCTTTATAGGATCGAAATCCTAATTTTAAATAAAACAATCAAAAGGTGTTAATTTAAAAAAGGCAGGTTTTTTTTAAATACTTCGGACATCTCAAATGTGTGATTAAAATAAAATTTATTTTTTTGTGTTTATTACCAATTCTTTGATCTGAAACCTCGAGTATTTTTTATGAATTTTTTTATTAAAAGAAAAAAAACCTAAATGACGCAAAAAAACAAAAAAAGGATGTTGTTTTTAGTATGCAAATAATTGTTACATGATTTATAACAAGGGGGAAGATTTATTCTAGAGTGAACAACAGAATAAATCTTCCCCTCTCTGCTAAGAATTTTATGCAAATTTTTGCTGTATGCTTTAACACAGGGGGGAATAAATATTCTGAGGGGGGAAGATCTGTTCTGGCGTGAACCAGAATAAATCTTCCGGGGGGGAAGATCTGTAATGGGGGAAGATCTATTCTACGACACCGGCATCCAGCACAACAATTATAATAACTTTTATAATTGTTCTTTTGATAGGATAATACTGCATTTTGTTGCATAAAAAGAAATATTCTGGTGTAAAAATTCGGAAATTTGGGGGGAGGGGGGCCCTAGATTTTCGTCTAGGGGGGGGTCCCAAAATTTCGAGGCTAGGGGAATGGACCCCACCCAGCCCTCCCCCTTCTCACCTATGCTTACCCCCCATGCTCATGTATGCATGCATATCTTGCTTTATGCGAAAGAAACACACTTTTTTTAACAAAATAAAATAACCTATATCGGCAAAAAACAGCCTACCTACCTGATTCGGATGGTGTGGCAATTGACCCCCTGTCAAGCCCTTTACTCCCAATTCCGACGGCGGTATTCTGGGTTTTTTCTTCGTCACGGGTGTACACGGGGCGCTTTGAGTCTCCAAATGGTCCAGGTCGGAGAAATTGGTCAAAACTGCCGGACTGAAAGTGGCCGAGTCGGGGGCCAGTTCCGACGCCGTCGTCAGTATGTTCAGATTGGCCGGGACGTTTTTACTCACGGCGGGCGGGTACTTTTTCAGCGGCGGGGTTCCTTTCGCCTCGGGGATCTCTCGGGGGGTCGCCGGGTTCGTGGGGGCCGCGGGCGGCGGACCGGAAGAACCCCGCACTACTACTGGTACTTGTAATTTGTCGAGCATTTTGTCAGTTGCGTCAGGTGCTGGCGTGTACTGTACAGGACGAGGTAAAAATATAGCTAATAAAAGTGGGTAACAATAGCTACGTCATCCTATTTTGTTGGCAGAAGGCCGGTAGTTTTCTAAAACAAATATTTTATTAACTGATATTTAAAAACAATACAAGCATACCGGATGAACGAAATAAGATTTGTTGTAAATTACAGTGTAAAATGCACAGATCGCGATAACGACTGAAGTATGGGATTTTAGATAAAATCCCCCAAAACGTAACGTATCACAAAATTTAACAAAAAATAGCGAAAATGCAAAAACGCGTCATAGTATAATACCAGACCTGTGCACGGTCTGGAAATGCCCTCCCCGTTTTATTGGAGGATTTGCCCCCCCCGTTTTATTGCCCCCTCCGCCAAAAAATGAAAAAGCACCCTAATATTATGACGCCATTTTTGACCTATGATGACGCCATCATCGCATTTTTTTTGCAGTTTTTAGCCTATTGCAATGTATTTTAAGCCATTTCAGACCTATTTTTACCTTATTTTCGCTTTTTTTGTCCCTTTTTTTTCTTTTCCCTTCTTTTTTTCTCCTTTTTTTACTCTTTTTTTCTTTCCCCCCCTGCTGGCCCCCCAGTTTTATTGCCCTCCCCCCGTTTCAAAAAAGTTGCCCCCCGTGCCTCCCCCCGTTTTGGAATTGCCCCCCCGTTTAAACCGCGGGGGGGGGGCAGTACACAGGTCTGTAATATCAAGAATATATAATAAAAGAGAATGTCCGACTGTACACTAAATTTTTGACCAAAATTTTGCGAGAAAAGTCGCACTTTCAAATTCATGTGCGACTTTTCTCGCAAAAATCCGCCATTTTTTGCAAGTTTTCTTGCGCTGCGATTTTTTACACAGTGTTAGTTTTCTCGCAGTGGGGACTGCGACTTCTTTCGCACTCTATGCTGCTTTATTCGCACTGCGATTATTTTCGCACTGCGAGTCTGCCTGCACAACAAAAAAAAAACAAAGTGAAGCAAAAATTTAGTGTTTATAAGCGTAAAAGTCGTTTTTTTTTACCTTAAGATGTTAAAACTTTTTAGTTTTAATAAAACAAAGTAACTTTCCAACGTTTTAAAATTAAATAAAACCAGTTTCGAAGTGTTTTACTCCTGAAAATGTCTATTAGCGTCTGTATTTTTTTTTGTTGCGCAGCCATACTCGCAGTACGAAAATAATCGCAGTGCGAATAAAGCAGCATAGAGTGCGAAATAAGTCGCAATCCCCACTGCGAGAAAACTAACACTGTTAAAAAATCGCAGCGCGAAAAAACTAGCAGAAAATGGCGGATTTTTGCGAGAAAAGTCGCACACGAATTCAAAAGTGCGATTTTTCACGCAAAATTTTGGTCAAAAATTTAGTGTACAGTCGGACATTCTCTTGTGTTATATATTCTTGATAATACTAATACCAAAAAAATATATTTTTGCTAATACTAGTAATGTTCCCACTCGAAATGAAGCTCCGCTTTTATCTCTGCTCCGAGCTATTTCTGTACTTATTTTATAAATAATTAAAAAGTGATGAAGTTGTCAACGATTAAAAAAAATATTTTTTTTCAAAACTAATTAAAAACATTGAAAAATACCAAAAAATGCAGATAGAATAAGTTTAAAATATAAAGCTTAAATATAAATAAGGTTTAGAATCGATCTTAGGGGCGGAGCTCCGGAGCTCTCCCGGGCTCCGAAGCATGAAATTGGAGGATAGTGACATCCCTAAAAAATACTGTACCATACTTTTCGTTTTGAATTTTAAAAATAATCATCATAACTAAACCTGACCCTGATTATTAGAACTTAATACATATTTCCTCCTTATACGATCGAACAAAAAAAAAGCTTCAAATTTAACGTTTTGGTTGATTATCACCTCACTTAATTTTATAGATACAATAATATTACAATCACTAGTTGAAAGATTTTAAAAAAAATATCAATTTCTTGAAAACTCAAAAGAAGTGTAAAAAAAGATTTAATAAAAAACAAACAGCTTAGAACAAAAATAATAAAAAATAAATCACCTTTTTTGGATTTTATTATAATAAAACAGTGAATTTGAATTGAAATTAATAGATATTATAAAACCTAAAAATAAATATCTATTTTTAAATATTAAAAAATTATTAATATTGACTTTAATTTCGAACACTTCTTGTACCAGCCAGAAAAACTTTCTACTTTTATATATTTCCGTGTGGTAAAACTAAAAACATTTAAATTAAATCTTCAGATTATTTCAAGTACGGAATACTTTAATTCTGGTTCAAAAGTAAAAAATCATCCCATTTTTAGTCACGCAATTCCCCAGCGCTATTTAAATAAAAATCGATTTTCGTGAATTTTTTTTTCCAAAAGAATGAACTAACAGCGCAGTGGTGGTAGAAAAAAAGAGAGGAGTGCTAGATTCTTAGCTAAAAGCATCGAATTATTATTTTTTATTTATTACTCACGAATAATTGCGACAAACAAAACTACAGAGCACTAAAAGTAATTAAATTTTACTTTCTATTTTACTTTTTATTACTTTCTATTGTCTATTGTTTTTTTTGCGCCACCTTAAGATCCTAAAATAAAATAAAACTATAAAAAAACGATAATTTTTTCTTACCAGAAAAAGTATGTAGATCTAAAAAGATGGATAAAAAATGGCAAATATTTTTCCAAGTTATTTTGGAAGTTAAATTTCGTTTTTTTGTAAATTTATTATCCAGCGGAAAATACAACTTTAAAATTGTCTTGTACACTTCATCCAAAAGTTAGAGAAAGTTACATCTAATGCTTTTTGGAAAAGTATTTTGATTTTAAGTAGGTACTGAAATTTTATTTAAATAAAGACAAAAACAAAGCAGTTACCAAAAATACATAAGTCGATTTACTTTGGGGTCGCTTTCCTTCTGAGAATCTTCTATTAGTTATAAAAATTTTCTGTTAGGTACAGTATATCAATCAACTAAGAATTTGTTATTATTTGAAAATTTTTTAAATAAGATAAATATTTCGGGATAAATAAAGTAATTAAAATTACACACGATTATGTTTAGAATTTTCACCAAATTATTATGTTGCGTTTAGTTTTTCATTTAAAAATTGATGGGAAATCTAGATGTCTAAAAATACACAAAGACATTTCATTTCATTATTTTTGAACTCAAATCCAGCTCGTTTTCCCTATTTCACACCCACGTCAGTCCACCTACGTAATTTTCGAATTAAACAACATTTTCAATTGAGGTTCTCGTCTCGTTCAACCTTGGAAAAGAACGCCGCTGGTATATGAATATAATATGTAACCCAAACATAACAGAGTGATAAAACTACAAAAGATAAATTTTCCCGAAGTAGAAAAACTAACTACAAAAATATGGTTAAATAGCTAATGCCATTTAAACTGGAAAAAATTTTAAAAAAATGATTTTTGTAAGATGCAAATAAAACAAACCATACAGATTTAACACAAAAACTCATAAAATTACAGTGATTTACCGAATTAGCAATATATCACACAGTCACAAAAAACATAAAGTAATTCAAAAATATAATAGGAAAATCCAAAAATATTTTATTAAAAAGTATTCTTTAATCTTAAATAAACTAAATTAATTAAAGAATATTTTAGTTTTATAATATAGTAATAGTGATCAAATATGGCAACAAAGAAGTTTTGGTGTTAATATAAATACACCCCCTTAACGCAAAAAAGTATTGCAACATTAAGTTCAAAAAAGTGCTAATGAAAAGAGTTTTTGATTTATAATTGAATTGGTTTCCGCTCGTAAAAACTGATTAAAACACTCCTCCCAAATACGGTACACTCACATCAGATCTAAGCCGCGATATTCATCGTAAGGTTAAAACATAAATTTTTGGTTAGGTACCACATTCCTATGCGTTCAAGGTTTTTACACACATCCATTCACTATCAAAAGATTTGATAATAATATCAAATCTTTTGACAGTGAATAATTTTAAAATTACAGCCCTCTAAATTTGGATTAAACGGTGGTTATAAATAAGAACCAAAATTCAAGAAGTGAAATAAAAACATCACTAAAAATTATAACGAAGCCATTTTTTACATTTATTTTTAAAATAAAATTTTAAAAATTCTAACAAATTAAAAATTAACTTGGTAATTTCAAAAATTAACAAAAAAGCTTAATAACAATTTTTTTATTAGAATTTCATAAAACATAAAAGAATATATAAAACAAAACATTTCAAAAAAATCAACAATAAACTTTGGCAAAGAAAAAATAACAGCCGCAACACCCCAAAAAAGTTTGGGAAGTGTCCTTTATGCGAAGGGAGTATAATAATAAAACAACCCGGCGACTGTGTCGATATAGTAGACGTAGAATGACGTGTGCGCACAATGGCCTGACTGGGTGGCACTACCTAATATTCGTCTTTACCATGACAAAATAAGTCACAATTCCTATCAAATTTAATGAGTCTGACTCATTTTGTCACAGTAAGGAAGCTGCTATTTCCACCTTCCACCTGACTGCCAGAGGGCTGCGCGTATATCTGTCGGCAGCATAATTCTCCTGTCCCACGACAAAACAAGTCAAAATGTTTATAAAATATTCTTAACAGCGACTGTTTATGTCGTGGTGGAGACTATATTTTATATATTTTAATATACACGTATTATGCATAGACATACGCTTTTTCCAGCGCGGGAAGAGAATGTAAACATACGCGCGCCGCGGAATTGGAGAGAGCCGCGCCAAAAAAAAAAACACGCTGCATTTCCAGTCGTCGCTTATCGATTGAAATGACGCTAGCTGAGGTGTGCACATTCGGAAAGGGGGCGTTAATTTGTCAAGAGCATAAGCTTTTTTAAAATTTTGTTACAAAGCTTGTTATGACGCAATGCATATAGTAATCGCAATAAACAAAAAAAAGAACAGATAATAGTAAACCCAAAGTTGGTAATATTAATATTCCATTATTCAACTTTGGTAAAACTATATAAAGAAAATTTCAAAAAGCAGACAAGTTCTTTTTTCAATATTGGCAATGACAACTTAAAGATTTCGCGTTTAAAAGCTCAAAATCAGAATTTAAGAAGAAGACAGAAAGATAGTTGGTGGTGTTGGAAGTGGTTAGTTGGTGTTGGAAGTGCGAAAACGGAACATAGTTTTGAGATCTTATTTATTCACGTAGGTAACAAACAGTTCAATTAAATTAGAAATGAAATATAATTTTTCGTAATTTCTAGAGAGATTAATTTCGTATTATCTGAGTTGGATCAAAACGGAGGAAGCTTTGGGGCTTACGAAGCAATATTATATATAATTCACATCAATGCGAGGTTGGTCCGCAAGTCGAAAAACGGATGTTTACTCCGGAGCTCTGGGCAATACCACTAACTGCAATAACAGGTTTAACAAAATTGCATTATTTAAATCTAAACACATTTTTATAACTTTTTAAAATTAAGAATACATACAGAAGAACGAATCTCAGTTCTAGATTGAATGTCATGTTGAGATAGGCGAGTTGATACTAATAAACACTACCGTTTAGTAGTGATGGGTGGAACTGCGGAACCCCCGGAACCGGAACCGTAATTTAGATTTTCCAAAAATTCGGAACAGAAACCAAACAGGAATTCAAAAGTTTGCCCGTAAAATCCGGAACCGGAACTGCCTATTAAACTACGAAACTCCCGAAACACCGGAACCGGAACATAAACCGGAATTGAGATTTTCCAAAACTCCGGAACCGGAATTCCAAGCCCGGAACATTCGGAACCGGAACTGCCCATCACTAATATTTAGCTGTTACCGCGTTTAAAAAAGGCAAATGGCAACCATCAAATACATAAAACACAAAAAATCCAAGAGGTTAAGCGGTAGGGCAGCTGTGCTCCTATTAGCAAAAATGTCACAAATTCTGATCTATTATAATCTATTCAGGTGTGTATATCTGCGTAAGAACAGTTTTACCTGGGACAGGATTAATCAATTATGTATTACTCACCAAACTTTAACGCTAGTATTGCCGGGGAAACAATGATTGGGTATGTCATTAGATACAAAAAACTTGCCAAGGGAACAGGAAACGCAAGATATAGTTTATAGCGATCTGATTATTTGATTATTTGTATTCCTAAAACTTTTACTTAAACAGCGAAATCAACACGTTTAGCAGCATTTACTGGAATAATTATTTATATTATACATGCGTAAAACTCAGTGATACGAAAAAGTAGTCAAGCTAATTAAGCTTGGACTTTATATTACTCACTGTTTTTACGTTATCATTACCTTGGCAATAAAGAACGCAGTAATTTATACACATACACCAAAAGAAACTATCTTATTTACAGACGTTTTTTTTTCAAAACCAAAAATATTTTAAAAAGTTTGTTAATTAATCGATATTAAGTAAAATTTAAAAATCAAAATTACCTACAAGAAAATATTATTGGATTATAATCGAATGAAAGCTTTTCTCTGGTGGGAGGGAACCGTAGCTTGACAATAAAAAGAAGAATTGTCGATAAACATTTTATTTCCTATCATTTATTTGCAACGTTTTGGTAAGATGGTAATCTAAATTAACCGAAACGTTACAAATAATGATAGGAATAAAATATTTATTGGCAATTTTTCTTTTTATTAATGGATTAGTTTAAAATTCGGTGTCTTTCTGCATTAAGTAACTAAACTACATATGATAATATAGTATCATTGATAGGTACATAGTAGTAGATATCGAAGGAAAACAAGTAGAAGCACGATAAAACGTGTGAAAAATGGTTTGGTGATGGGGGAGCCCACCAAGACAGAATAACAGAATACTTATTTTTACACCCAATAGAGTGAGTAACGATTTATTATTCTTCAGCCATATTTTTCGTGTTATTGGGGAACGAACAAAGTTTTCAAAAAATAATTTTAATGAAATTCAAATTGTCTTATACTTATGCAAAATTACATAGATGTAAAAATTTGAGTTTCCAATGATCTGTGATGGTGGTGTTGATTTTTAAACTGCGATATCTCGGCGAGTTTTAATGATATTCTCATGAGATGAGAATACTATTGAAAACCACTAAACATTTATTAAACGAAGTAATATTTTTATTTTTAACATCAATTTTACAAGTCGATACGTAAAGATTAATGACGTCTCTTTTCTACCCTTTAATGTCATGCTCCAAATCTAGAGTTCCGGCCGTTTAAAGCGGGGCGGGGGAGGGAGCTTCGTCTCTAAATGAACAAATTTAAGCTTATTTAAGCTTCAAATATAATTTAAGTTACTTTCTCTATACTTTTATGACCATATTTATTATTTTTAATCGTTTTGAAAAAAAATACAAATTTTTTTAAAAAAATAATCTTTAGCATCACTTTTTTATTATTTATAAAATTAATACAAAAATAGGCCAGAGCTCCGGGAGCTGCTTCGAAGCTCCTAAAAGCGAAGCTTCGCTCCGGAGCTCCAGAAAACATCATTTGTACCGCTAGGCTAAAACTTAAACTTTGACTAATCACAGTTGACAAACACGATCATTAACCGGACTTTACTTTTATAGTTAAAAAATAACTTTTCCAACACGTTTTTTCAATTAAATTTTTACGGAAAAGGAACACCTCATCTCGTTCTGTTCGTTAGCTGCTTAAAATGTCGGGCCTGCGCATGTTTTTGAAAAAAATCTCCGCACCTTCCAAAAAATCTCACATAAATAAGGTTTCAAGCTTTACTTCTAAAAGTAAAAAACACTCTTCGGCGCACGAAAAAACTGCTAACAAAACGATTAAGGGAACATTGTTGATACAAAAAAATAGCCAGAGAAATTTACACTGGTATATGACATGAGGACGCACATGTAAGTTCCGTTTCAACATTAATGACAACAAAACACTGGTAGGAAAGGAGGATGCGAGAGAGAGAGCTTTTAGGGGACTTTTAAATTTCAGAGGAGGAACCTATCGATTTTTGAAGCGGAGCAGCTAAGCGCATTAGCTTTCAGCTTCCAGAAAATAATATAGCAACAATACCGGGACGAAACTGGCTTCCTTCCCTTGACCGAGAGCTTAATTTGTTTTTGAAACGTCAAGATTGCTTTTTCCAAAATGGCTGAGGAATTGTTTTGGTTTTTGCTAAGTATAACGTATCCAAATCCTATAACTCAAAATTTTTTTTTGTTCTAGAAATTACAGTTACTGTAAATGTTGGTTTAAAACACACTAAAATTTTTAGCGTAGTTTTTTTCCAACTAACTCCTCTGCGATTTTTTTAAAATTTTATTTTAGAGATTAAAATTTTTAAAATTTAAGAAGACGTACCATTTTATTGTCTCCTTGGGTTGAAAATCGCTTTTAAAAATCATTTTAATAATCAATTAATCATACAATCATTGTGGAGTTTTAAAAACGATTCGAGTATAAGGTTTCAAAATTTGGAGAACATCTAGTAAAATTAAATATTGAGTAAAATTAATAATTTTAGAAAAACAGAACACTTATCAAAATATAAGTAAGTGACACAGTTAAATAGTTTGACCAATTTTAGTCAATAGATCAAAGTAAACCACATTTTATAAATATAAAAAAAACACAACATTATAAATAATAAAATAATGCAAATACTGAAACTTGTAGTGGTGATTTAAAATATCATATTTTCATCCATAAAACTGTGTTTAGCGAGTCTTCCATTTTTAATATATTTTTGAAAGTTTCTGAAATTCATGTGACACAAAAATAAAAAAAAAACGAGACTGAGCACTGTATAAGCAGGGCTACAATGTATGTTCGCAAAAAAAATCCTAGATAAAATTTTCAGTCTATCGATGAGGATTGATTAGTTTTTTATTTTGTTCCTTTCAAAACAAATATAATTTTATAATATGTAAGCATCTACTTAAATTAAGGCTTAAATACTAACATTAATAACCCGGAAGAATAGCCCAAAAATTTTATATGTACTAAAATTGCAAAGTTCCAAAGAACACTCTAAACTCAATTTGTCTGAAAAAAAAACAAGTCAGAATTAGTGTTCTAATAAACCTAAAGGTAAACACAACGGGCTAACAGAAATTTACTCCGCAGCTAACTCCGCTCCACCACGACACTGTAACACATACCAGCAAAACACCTCACAGCCATCTTAACACCTCTTTTAGGAATAAACGAAACCCATCTCAAAAATACCACAAGACCTCGTCGATGAAAATCAACACAATGGAATTTCCTAAAGATATCACAATAGCTTCTTTCGACATAGTCTCCCTCTATACAAATATACCCTTTAATAATGCTTTAAATGATTTAAAAGAAAGACTAATTCTGAAAAAGTAATTTCATTTGTGGGAAACAAAAACCGAACTTTCAATGCAACAAATTTTAGTTTAAAAAGACCCTCGATTTTTAATTTTTAATTTTTTTTTTTGAATTTTTTAAGCTTAAAGCTATGCTACTTAAAACATCTCGCCCTACATATACTAATTAATTTACAAGGAATAAAAACACATGAAGAACTTCTCAATTTCTAACACTCAGACGAAACAGCAACATAGTTTCACAATAGCCTAAGAAGCAAAGCCTTAAAAAAACCTAAACTTTAACAAATAGCTGCGCGAAGAAAGTTTAGGTTGTTTATGTTTTTAGGCTTTGCTTAGGCTTAAGAAGGTGTAGGCTTAAACTCCGCTGCGGAGTTAGCTGCGGAGTAAATTCCTGTTAGCCGCCCAACGTGGCTGCAACAGTTGTTCGTTAATTTAAAAAATGCCCCCATAAAGTAACCATTCAAATAGTGACAATCTGACGTCACTTTATCAGCCAATTAAATTCAGTTTAATAGGGAGTATTTGTTTGATAAAGTGACAGATTCTCCTGATTTGAGTGGTTACTTAATGGGGGGGGGCATTTTTTAATCCAACGAACAACTGTTGCAGCCACGTTGGCTTTACCTTTAGTCGGACTTCTTTTATGAAATAACACAAACGAAGTCCAAAATGCCGTTTTGTTGCATGCCATGGGAATAGAAAAACAAGCCCGGATAAACCGATTACGTCAGAGCCAACCAATGGACCCCCAGACAGCCTGGCGTCGGCTGTCTTTTATAAAAGTTTACAATCAAATGAGGAGAAAAAAAATGTAGAGTGAAAAAAACTTGAGCTTTTTGCGCCGCATTTTGGGAAAAAATGTTTTGGCATTAGAAGCATTGAATTGATTCTTAAAGCGAAATATTTATAATGCTTTCAATAACAATTAAATTATTGTAAATGTTAAAATAACACTCACTTCAATTATTGGAGCCATGATAATTCACGCCCCAGTTTTCCCTAAGATAACTTTTAGATTAGGTTTCTATTCCTAAGGAATTTAGTAAAAATTATCGATAAGTTATGCGAAGAGAAAATACTAAATGAATCATATTAGAGTTCGATTAAAGCCGGAAAAACTTATTGATAACAAAACAAACGGCGCCTTGACTGATAAAGAGTTTTTCCAAGCAGGTGTGAGTAATAATAGCTAAAGAAACTTTACCAACAAGAACAAACCATAGCTGCGGTGCGGCCAGACTTAAATTAACAAACAGGGGTCCAGATGCTGGAAAAAATTTCAGAGGAGGAAATCAGGGAAGAAGTCAGAATTTTTTATTTTAAAAAAATACAAAATTTGTTTTAAAATTTGGGGCACAATGTATTTATAATATTAGAATCATATACTTTAACTTTTATTATTTTGGAAAAAATTTAGTGCCAAATACAAAAAAATCTAAACGAATAAAATTTTTTTATAATAAAGGCGTTGATAACACCACATTAAATAGAATAAAATATTTATTGTTATTGCGGTGTTTCGACGAAAAATTTTTTAGAACCAATGTTTAAATTTTATAATAAACTGATGAAGCGAAATGCAAGAAAAAGTTTTGTATAAAAACACTCCCCATTTTTTAATTTTACTGATCCGAAGGTCTAAACAATGTAAAAAAACGTTAAAAATTAAAAAAAAACGGCTAAAAAAGTTTAAACATAATTATTTCAAGCTTTAATAAAGTTTTATATAGCCTTTTGCGATTGTTATTGCGGCTCAAACGCGGAGTGCGTATCGTGTCTTATGTCTGGTCTCAGTATAAAAGAATGGCGAAAAAAAGCGCATGTACAACAGTTTAACATTAACCCGTTGCCGTGATGACTTTTCCCCCATGAAAACCGTAAAACCTTCGTCTTACGGTGGTGGTATTCTCGTATAATCAATGTGTCGCACAAAACCTTACCGTGGTAAACTCTACGTTACCGTTACCTTGGTTGTACTTAGGCCATAAATAATTTTTTATGCGTGATTAGTGCCCAGTAAGCGAGCAAATTGAAATGGTTAAAGCTGTACGGTAGCACTATGCAAATTTTTGCCATATGAAATATCATGTGTACAACACTGTATCCGCGAATAAAATCTGCATATTGCTACCGTGCAGCTTTAATCATTTCAATTTGCTCGCTCACTGGGCACTAATCAATAAATACTAACTAAAAAATGTATGACCTAGGTAACACGAAGGTTTCACGGTTGTAACCGAGGAAAAGGCGATTACGGGACCGAGTTAAGGGAACGAAACGAAGATCCAAATTTTTTATCGCTTTAATTTACAGAGCTTCGGAGCATGATATTTAGAGCATACATGGGCAAGTTGGTCCGGAGTGGGGGGGGTTAAACCCCAAATTAGAGGAGGGGGGAGGTTAAAATCCGAGAAACGCAAACTACTCATATCGTTTTTTTTCAGGAGTGCATATTACCCATATCGTTGTTCGATTTTGAAGGAAAAATAGGTTAAAAACACTAATTTTAGGTCAAAAAGCCCTTTTTATTGCATTTTTGAGCTTTTTATTGCTTAAAACATTCATTTTGACCTCAAAACTTAAGTTTGGAGGCAGTTAGAAGTCATTTTAAAGACATTTTTTTCTTCATTTTTCCAAAATTGGGGGGGGGGGTTAACTTTTTCTTCCCCCCCACTTCTGAGTGGGGGGTTAAACCCCACTTCTCAGAATTTGGGGGGGGTTAACCCCTCAACCCCCCTGTGCCCATGTATGATTTAGAGGTAGCTGGCAATATAATCAAGTCCGTAGCCAGGGGGGGATTGGGGGGATTAATCCCCCCTCAAATTCTGGGAAGGCAAAAAATTTCGTAAGGGTCCCCCCTTTGGTTAAAAATTTAGAAAAAAATTTTTTTTCCAAATCACTCTGTAATGTATTAAAGCTATCTAAAATGCATTATTTAAAGTGATTTAGGTTCATAAAAGCTCTTATTTATAAAAAAGAAATTATTTATAATTCAAAACATTAGTGCAGTGAGTTTAAAAATATTGTATTTTTGTTTTGTGTGAAAATATTTGCATAAAAGCGGCAGTATCAAAGAGCGGCAAGTCACGATTCAACCACTTTTTTGGTATAAAAAAGCGGTTTTCTTAGGATTTTTTATTGTAAATGCTTTGGTTACTCACTTTAAAACCGTCTTCTTCAATTATTACTGTTAAAATGACAGAGCCACAAAGGCAATTAATGGACATATCCAATTTCGCTGGCAGGAACCTTAATGAAAATGAAAGAAAAAACTTACTTAAAACTGTTGGAACCCCAGCGACAATTTGGACAATTTTGGATATTAATAACTGAAGCATTTACTATAAAAAATTAAATTAAATAAAGATTTTTTATTTTTAGAAAACGTTTGTTCTTTTTTATTAAAATAGTAATAAAATACCTAAAACTATTTTATTTTGTTGTATTTATTTAAAAAAACAACTAAAAATAAATAAAGATTCAGTACTTAAATTTAGGTTTCCTGATGCCTTTTAAAAGCTTAAAATTAAAAAATTTTCCACCACGGGGGGGGCATTCTGCCCCCCTGACCCCCCTGACAAGGGGCTCTGCCCCTTGACCCCGCTGGGGGGCTCCCGCCCCCAGACCCCCCATTTCTGGGGGGCTCCCGCCCCCAGACCCCCCCTTGTGAGCCCCTCTAAACCATCTTCCAAAAAATCCCCCCCTCAATTCAAATCCTGGCTACGGCCCTGATAATCATTATTAAACTTAGTTTATATCAAAAGATCGTGCTGTTGACCGTCATCTTGCTAAAAAAAAATTTCGAAATTTGAAATTCATATTTTAAAAATGTGATGTTACATCCTTCAATAAAAAGTACAAAAAAAAGCTTTTATTCATTTTTTTTTATTTTTAAAAAATCGCCCGACGATTTTTTTAAAGTTTTTTAGCGGCAGGAAATGTTTATATATTTAACAATTTATACATATGATATCATTCAAATTCTTATTATTTACAATTGTAATAATTTAGAAAACAATAAGGGTTAAAATTTTTTGGCAAAGCCGACAAATGACTTTCAAAAATATCTATGTTATGCGCACCACGCCACTTTTTACCGCAACGCACTTTACACAAAACCTATGTATGACGAAATTTCCCGCGACAAAACGCAAAAATGCCGAGTTAACAAAAAAACACATAATGTCCCGAAAGGAAATAATCCAATTATTTTTTAAAAACCCCCAGAAAAAAAACCCACGGAATTACAAAAGTTTAATACAAATTGAAAAATTTTAAAGATTTTAACCTTGTAAATTTAAGATAAGTTTTTAGGAGATATAAAAGCAGAATTTTTTCAGGACAGGAGGAAATTGCATTTTGTTTTTCTCTGCGAATATGCAGGGATATCAGGTAAATTGTAAAGTTTACACACCACTATATTACTCACTACCGCGATAATTAAAAACCCTTTTTTCCCAGGTTGCCTTTTTCGACGCCAAGGGGCAAAATTCCAAATATTTTAAAATACTGTTTTGAAATAAAAAAAAACTTGCAAAATGAACTAAAGGTGTTTTGTTTCTAAATTACATAACTGAAAACTTTCAAAAATAATAAGTTTAAGAAATTTTTAGTAATCAAAGTGCTTATAGGCAAATAAAGTTTAGCTGACCTCAATAATTGTTGTACTGAATCGACTATTTAACAACAAAACCTTCAAAATTTTTAACGAAAGCGGTTTAATAATAAAGACAAAAACCCCCATTTTAATAATTATTTATCAAATTACTCAATTTGAAACCCAAATGCAAATTTGTAAGAAGCTAAAGTTGGTTATTTTTTGTATATTTTTTAAAAAGGTGGAATTAAAAAAGTTTTTGCGTTCTTGTTCATAAAAAAAACAAAACGTCATAACCGCACAATTTACACCTTTCCATTTAAATGACTTGTTCAGTGTTAAATATCTTTTCAGAGTTAGACTATGACAATATAGAATAACTTTTAGTCAATTAGCACTTAAGAAAAAAATGAATATCTCTCATTCATTGGAGAATAATTTTTCCCAGGCGCTATTTGGCTAAAACAGCTCCTCTTACAACCATTTCCACAGAGCAAAACATATATAACGTAGTGATTACGAATATACTATGACATTCTGAGGGTTCTTAAAATCCTGACGTCGTTATGTATTAGTTTTGACATGAAAGAATAATTGCAAGTCAATATAGGATCACAGCTACTGCGATTCGTTTTTAGTCATGTTTGTAGCAAATCCGAGATTCGGACCTTCGCCCGATATTGCATTAATTTTGTAAACTAAATTTTTTAAAAAACTTATCAAAAAATATAAAAATTCAGCTAGAATAATTTAAAACATATTTAATCCTTAAAATCTTTTATTTAAGGGGTGGAGCTCCGGAGCTCCCTCCGTTTCAAATGACCGGAGCTTCAAAGCATGATATTAATTGACAGGAACTATTAATTATTCAATCGCAATTGATAGGAACTATGAATCAATCAATCACAAAGCATGATATTAATTGATAGGAACATCACTACTCACTATAAATATTTATATACATAAGATTACAGCCAGAGCCAGTGCTCGAATATTATAGCCGACACACCCCCTAAAATTTGGAGGTACCTCGGACACCCCCCCCCCTCTAAAATTTGGGGGGTCCAGTACTAAAAACGCTAAAAATGGGGGTATTTGAAGTATACCCCAAATAAAGTTTCGAGACACTCCCCCCCAAATTTTGGGGGTCGGGTATACCCCCCAAAATCCCACGTATGACCATGACACAATGAGTCAGAATTTTCATAAAACACTAGTAACAGTGACTTTTTTTATCTCTTAATACACTAATAATATCAACAAAATGAATCGGAATTACGTTGATTTTATACTGATTCTGACTCCTTATATCATATTAACGTACGATACATACAAAGTAAGCCAGGTGCGCGGCTGGAAACAAATATTGTGTTCGACGAAGAGCTTTTTGAAACTGACCGGTCGCTGTTCTGGGAACGGATATTAAGTAAAAACATCCTCTTTAAACACATAAAGACGACCTCGAATTCGAACGAAACTCCACTCAGCCGATTTTTTTTTCTATCTCTGGATTACCTATTTTAGCAACACCTAGACTTTACATATAAAGGAAAGTTAAAAAAAAAATTTGCTGAATGCATTGATTATAAAGCGTTAAATTTTTGCACACCTAATAATTGTAACTCTGGTCAAGAAAAATACACGAATATTTACACCCAATAGTTCCTATTAGTAAAAGCGCAGCAGGATACAACATTTACCGGAAAATATCTGACGCGATCGTTGGAGATTTCACCGATTACGTATTGAATATTAAAAAGAGTGTGTTCGCAGTAAAGCTTTAAAATTAACTGCCTTTTCTAATAAAAGTGTACACATCATTGTATTGTGTAGAATACGCTACAACACCAATGAAATCCGAATCCCGGAGGCTGCCCACCTATGATTGTGACTCGTCCTGCTAAAGTAACGACTAATTATTTTCGCGGTTTCACTTTGCGCGCTTAGAGACTTGACCTTGTAGCAGAGTAAAAAAATGATTCACCTCAAAACAGCGGGGAATCGCGTTAGATTTCGGGCTTAATTCGTCGCCGCTACTGGCGTCCCGCCACGCGGCTGGTTGTTATTTGGTCAGCTCCTCCTGTCGGAATTTATTTCGCAGCGTTTAAGGCGCCGAGAAATCTCCGAACACAATGAGTCAGTGGAGAGCGACGCCGGGAAATTAAGCGCAAATACCGCGGAATTTCGGGAATTTAATATTGAAAGAGCATCCTCGCCTCGGTTTAAAGGGCCCGCGGGATTAAGATTAAACCGCCACCTTGATGTTTTACCGCTTACATAACTAGTCATCGACTGTCGGCGTCAAAATTAAAGCCCCGAAATCCCTGCGCTTCTTACCCAACATAAATTCGAACTTTACGTTTCTCGATTCCGCTAAAAGCAATCGAAGTTATTTTCGTTAAAAATTCGCAATGATCTAAAAATAAAGGAATTGCGATTTTTTTTTCACATGTAATGAAAAATATTGTTACATGTAACGAGTGACAAACGTTGATTTTTTACGAATTGAGACGTATTCTGCAGTAACAAAAACCTTCAAAATCACGTGACCATGAAAAACTGAATAAGAATCGTTATAAAATACTTATAACCGTGACTCTATTTCGTCGTTACTACGGCAAAATGAGCCACAGTTCGTACAAAACGTGTTTCTGTTACTCATTTTAAATTTAAAACAGGACCATATTAATTACGTCACAGTCACGTGTATTTTATAATGACAGTGGCTAATTTTGCCGTAGTAACGACGATTTTATCTTTTACTTGTGGGGGGGGGGGGGTCTGTGTTGTGGTGGGGTGGTGGGTGGGGGGGGTGGTGGGTTTTGTTTGTGGGGGGTTGTTGTGGATTGTTTTTTTTTGAATGGTTTTGAATTGATTATTTTTTTGTTTTTTGATGGTTTGGTTGGTTTTTTTATATGGTATTTGGTGATATATTTGATGGGTTTTGTTTTTGGTTAGGGCTTTATGATTTAAAAAGTTTGTTTTTTTTTTATGATTATGTTGTTATTTTGTGTATTATGATGGTTATGTGGGTATGGTTTTTTTTATGGGTTTTTTTTTTTTTTATATAAAATTTTTTTGTTAATTTGCATTTGTGATTGTTAGTTGATATATTTTTGTTTTTTTTTGTTTTTTTTGAGTGTTTTTTTTGTTTGGGTTTTTTTTGGTTTTTTTTTTATAGGTTGGTTTTTTGTTTTTGTTTTTTGTTGGTGGTTTTTTTTTGTGTGTTGTTTGGTTTTGTTGTTTTTGATGTTTTTTTTTTTTAGGTTTTAGTTTTTTTTTTTTTTTTTGTATTTTATTTGGTTTTATTTGTTTTTTGTTTGGCTTTTTTTTCTTTTTTTTGATTGGTTTTTTTTGTGTTTGGTTTTTTGTGGCTGGCTTGTTTGTTTGGTCTTGCTTGCTGCGTGTTTTCTCTTTTGGCTCGTTTGAGCGGAGGAGCTTGTTCGGAGCTTTCTCTGTTTGCTGCCGGGCTGTTTCGCGTTTTTTGGAAGCTTGATTGTTTTTGATTTTTTCTTTTTGTTGTTTGGTTGATAGACCTATGGCCGATTTCTTTTTTGTGTGTCTTTCTATTTTTGCGTTTTCTTGCGGCTGTGTGGTTTTTTTGTTAGCTAGCCTTTTTACCTGTTTATTTAAAACTCCTATCGCCTATCGCTTTTCTTTCGTGTGACTGAACGACCTATCGCCTGTCACCTATCGCCTTTCTCCTGTCGCCTATCGCAGCAGTGTGAACCGGGCTTTAGACACAATACTACAAAAATTAAGAGTCAGAGTCACATTAATTTTAAACAAATTCAAATACATTCTGTCGTGATAACGACCGTACACACTTTTCGCTACTCTGAACTTTTTTTTGAGACCGATACTTTGTTTTCTCTAAATAAAATAAGACTGAAGGACATCACAAAAGTTTTTTTCGGCGAGGTAAAGCCGACTTCAAAGCAACCGATGATCCACCCGATTGTCAGAAAGCTTACACAATTTAGAAGACAGCAGATGATCGTAAAATTTTAAAAATTTAATTTAAATTTTATGTTTATATTTACATTATTTTTTAAATATAAACAAAAAACACGGAAGTAAACATATGTTATCGGTGACTGTACCTTTTTTGGGATATTTCTTTGTTTTTATAAGAAAAATAAAAAAACTTTATTTTTTGCAAATAAAACAATCAAGCATAGAATCTATAACAATATAACAAACAATAATTTTTTAAACAAAATAAAACTACTGATAACTTGAGATAAAAATTTAATATTATTTTATTATTCTAATAATATATCAAGTTTCCACGAAGAATCTTCAGTTATATTTACGGGAGGGTATATGGAATTATCTAAACATAAAGTATTATCTTTTTTATATTGATTGTGACTCTTCATAATGTAGTAAAGACAAATAGAAAAACAAAAACAATTAACGCAACAAAAACAATTCACAAAAACAATATTGCACAATAGTCGAAAAGTTGCTATTGTATTAATCCCTTTAAGTGTATTTGTTGCTGTTGTGCTTGTTATTCCTCAATTTAAATTATTGTTTTTAATAACTTACCTAATAGCAAATATTTGGCAGACCATCTGTATTAATGAATCCACCATCAGAATACGCTTCAGCGCATACCTTCATAAATAAAATATACAAAATACAGTATTTATTTATTTATTATTTGCAAAAACACAGGAGTAGTGAAGGCATAATTTAATGCAATGAGACCACATACACCTTTGGTGTTAAAATAAACCTTATGGGTTTTTAACACAGTGCTCCCAGTACTGTGGTTTTTTCAAATTTTAAGTTTATTAGTCTTTAGATTTTTAATATGATAGCTTCGAATTTTTGTAACATCACCCGTTGTGATAATGTTTCAAAAACTATGACGGATTAAATACGAGTTCCAATGTAAAGCTGGCGAGTGATGGCGTTACGCTGCATCTTAGTCAATGAGAGATTTCAAGTTAAAGTCCTGTTTCGCCCATTTTTCAGCAAAAAAAAAACCGAAAAAAAGCAAAATTTGTTTCGCATCCATTCTTTCAAAAACTCTACTTATTCCCCTTCATATTTGTTATGTTAAATAGTTTTAAATTGTTTAGTTCACCTACCACATCTTCCAAAGGTCCCGGTAAGCAATGAATCGGCCATTTTTTCGGCCATATTTCCGATTTCCTTTAAAGCCCTTTCCACGCATTATACAGCGCGGTTTGCAAGTGAACACACATAGTTTATAAAATTCCATCTTCAGAGCCGGAAGCAATTTTTTTAATGCTATCTAAAATATAAATAAAAATGATAGATCGAAGAAGCATACACGGAAAAAAAGTACCCAGCGGTTATGACAGCGGGTAGAAATTCTCGTGATGTTCTTACCTTCCAATATTATGCTCCGGAGCTCCGCCGGCCATTTAAAACGGTATGTTAAGCTATTCTATTTTAGGAATTTTTTTAAGAAATAAAAGAAAAAGTTTATAAAAAAAATTTTTGACAAAATATTCAATAATTGCTTTTTAATTATTCATGAGCTTAGTACAAAAAAAGGCGGAGCTAGGAGGGTTCTTCGGAGTTCCTAAAAGCAGGGAAGACCTATGATTGGACTTTGAAAGGTTCTACGTCAATTGACCCCCAACAAACTGACACCCGCCTAATTGACACCCTCCTAATTGACACCCAACAAATTGACACCCACACAAATTGACACCCAACAAATTGACACCCACACAAATTGACACCCAACAAATTGACACCAAAAAAAATAGACACCCGCCAAATTGATTACCACCAAATTCACACCCACCAACTTGACACCTACCAACTTGACCCCCACCAAATTGAGACCAACCAAATTGACACCAACCAAATTGACACCCCCCAAATTGACACCCACCGAAATGATACCCACCGAGAAAATGATCACCAGATCATCACCAAATTGATTCCCGCAAATTGATACCCACCAAATTGACACCCAACAAACTGACACCCGCCTAATTGACACCCACCAAATTGACACCCACCAAATTGACACCCACACAAATTGATACCCACCAAATTGATACCCACCAAATTGATACCCACCAAATTGACACCCACCAAATTGACCACCACAAATTGACACACAAATTGACACCACGGAATCAACCACAAATTGACACACAAATTAACAGCCAATTGATCCACAAATTGATACCCACCAAATTGATACCCACAAAGTGACACCCACAATTAGTACCACAATTGACACCACGAATTGACCACAAATTGATACCCACCAAATTGACACCCACCAAATTGACACCCACCAA
>JASAMX010011192.1:0-12048 GCA_030248175.1 Microlaimidae sp. YZB2_3 | reverse complement strand
AGTTACGTATAAGGGTAAAATATAATTTTATTTGTCTATAGCAAATGAATTATAATTAATTTTAGTAACCAATAAGTCCAGTATACAGTATTTATTAACAAAAAGGAGAGAAGAATGTTTCTTATTTACACATACAAGTTTAACATGTTATTATTAGGAATATAAATAATAGTAAAACTTATTTTAACCCTTCACGCACACATTTTAAACTCTGTGTTCAGTTTTTGATTTCTCAATTTTTATTAAATTGTCTTTTTTTTATTTTAGATTTTGTGATTCAACAAAAAAAACTGTAATCTTTGAGTTACTGTAAGACGGTAAGTTGCATATTTTTATGATTATTTGTATTTCCAATTATAGAAAACTCAGGCATTGTATATTTGTGCGGAAATAATAAATTTATTTATTATGATTTTGCAATGCTAGGGTAAGTGGGCCAATCATTACTCAAATTATTTATTGCAGTAAAGTTTTATTATTTGGATAGACCTGGGCTTCAGATAGCAATAAAAGCTTTTATTTTTGACCTCATTCTGATTTTCTCTTTTTATTAAAATTACTCATAAAAAATTGATAACTTTATTCTAATAAACTCTGGGTTTTTTTTTCACTGATTATTCAATTCGTTTCTCGTTTCGCTTGTTGTTATATAATCTGTATACTAGCGCTAAAACGTGTGGGTGGTTTTAATAGTGCGTGGGGAAATTAATTTTAATGCATAAATGGAAAATCAGAATGAGGTCACAAAAATAAAAGCTTTTATTTAATTGAAGTTTCTTAGGCTTTATCAAATAATAAAACTTTACTAATAAATAATTTAGTAAGCTATTCGCCGATTAACCCAAGCATTGCAAAAATCAGTAGAAAATGTTTATTATTTCCGCACAAATATACAATGCCTGAATTTTTTCTATAATTGGAAATACAAATAATCATAAAGATTACGCCTTACCGTCTTACAGTAACTCAAAGATTACAGTTTTTTTTGTTGAATCATAAAAAATCTAAAATTAAAAAAAAGACAATTTAATAAAAATTGAGAAATTAAAAATTGAACACAGAGTTTAAAATGTGTGCGTGAAGGGTTAAAAATAAGTTTTACTATTATTTATATTCCTAATAATAACATGTTAAACTTGTATGTGTTAAATGAAACATTCTTCTCTCCTTTTTGTTAATAAATACTGTATACTGGACTTATTGGTTACTAAAATTAATTATAATTCATTTGCTATAGACAAATAAAATCTATATTTTACCTCGATAATTGCAATATTGAATTGACTATTTAACAACAAACCATTCAAAATTTATAACGAAAGCGGTTTAATAATAAAGGCCAAAACCCGTATTTTAATAATTATTTATCGAATTACTTATTTAGAACTCAAATGCAAATTTTTTTAAGGGCTAAAGTAAAGTTGGTTCATTTTTGTATATTTTGTAAAAAGGTGGAATTAAAAAAATCTGCGGTCTTATTGTTTTTTTTTTTAAAGTCATAACCGCACAATTTGATATGGTCTTCTCATGTCTGCATACTAATTTAAGCGGTCAGTCTGATATAAGTTAATAATAATCGTTATTAAAAAAAAGACTTCAGTAAATTCTAAAACATATAGTATATAAAAAGCTGAAGGACTAAAACTATTAACATTTGTCAAAATAATAAGACAAGTGCGTGCGTGCGTGCGTGCGTGCGTGCGTGCGTGCGTGCGTGCGTACGAGCGTGCGTGTCTGTGTGTACATGTGTATGTGTGTGAGAGCGTGTTTGCATGCGCCGATGTGTGTTTGTGCGTTGTGTGTGTACATCACTTAAAAACATGGATAACTAGATGATGGACAGTTATTTTTTTAAGTATAAAGACAGTTGTTTGGTTTGTGTGGTTTAAAATTTTAAAATCAACAAAAAACTTAAATATAAATTAAATTATTTGTTTACTATTGGAAACTAAACTTTATTATTGTTGAAAATTAAAGAAAATGCAGCCAAAAAATACATATACATAGACTATGGAAATTATATGTTAGCTGTATGGCTGACACGGGTTTTTTGTGGTTAAAATAAAGATATTTTTTGGGGTACATTTTTGTTTAGTTTTTTTTTTGTTTTTACTCAAATTTGTTTCAACTTTCGTAAAAGATATAGTTATTTCCATATTTAAAATCAATCAATCAATTTACAATGCTAAATATCGATTTTTTTGTTTTAAACTACCTATGTTACTGGATCGTAAAAAAGGGAGGTAAAAGCTTATTTTTAAATAAGCTTTTATTTAAAAATTTTATTTATTTTTTTAGCTTAAAAATGACTTTCTAGCTTTGGTTTTTGCTCGACCTTGATATTTTAATACGCTGGTTAAAAATCCGCTTCAATACGCACAAACATTCTCTATCATTAGAAAATATGGACAAAATCAACATATTTAGTTGTATATTTAATTATTTACTATTTTTCCGAATACAAATTTACACCTATACATTCCATGAAATTAAGAAAGTAGAAAAAGTAATCATGAAAGTGTCAAGACCCCCGGCCGTAATTCGCCGCCGAAACAGGAATAATACCAAGCCAGTTGCAGCTGTTAATAGCGCCTAGGATCCACCGAGACATCGCCGATTCGCGGTAAGTCGCGCTCGTTGCAAACGCTTAAACAATCCGGCCTGGTCTTACACATAAATCGAACTCTAATTTAGGTTACGTTGCGTTTGAGTTTAATTGAAAAATCATTGGATAATAATTAAAAAAAAAGCATTGCCATCTTACCAGCGGGAAGCCGACGTAATATTTGGACGGTAGGGTTGGGTTGGGTTGACTATTGAAAAATCGTAGGCAAAAATAATTGGACGGTAAAATCCTGATAATAAAATAAAAAAGCGGCTATCTTACCAGCGGGAAGCCGACGTAATATTTGGACGGTAGGGTCGAGAGCTCCGGGGCTCCGCCGCCCAGGGTGAAAGCCATACGGCGTGCGAAAGAGCGCTGTAACTACATACAACTCAATTGCAATACATGAAAGAACATAAAGCCATATAGTCATATAGGCTGTTACCGGGTAGAGGGAGCGCGAGCTTTTTCTTACCCCGTGCGCTTGCTCCCGTAAAACCGGGGGAACACAAACTGACGTATATACGGCCGGACGGGGATTCACCGCCGAGGAAGGAGGGGGAGGGTCTTCTTTCGGCTCTTCGCTCGACCCGATCGATTTTGCTCCGCTCGCTCTACCAGGTCGACGGCGGCGGCGACGTGGAGCGGACCATTCCGACAAAAAACCAGCCCAACACCCCCGAATGCAAGGCGGTTATCTCCGATTACCAGCGGCGCGGTTCGGCGTCACGCCTGCCACGCCTTTCCGCGCGTGTTTATATCGGCAGATTTATCAAATTGTTTTTTACCGGAAGAAACTTTTTCAGCAATTATTCTGCAACTGAATAACAACGAACACGCTCTCACAACAAAACAAACTGAAATGCCTAGTTCAGAGTAAATCAGATTTAACTCTTTCTTTTTCTTACTTAAGTTATTCAGATTTACCTTCCTCTTCTTTCTTTACTTCTAACACTCGCTAATGTTCTGCGTTTACTGATTGATGCAATTTTTGTATTTGACATTCAGACCTGTGCACTGCCCCCGGGGGTTTATTGGGGGACAATTCTGAAATGGGGGAGCACGGGGGTCAATGTTTTTAAGACCTGGGGGCGATAAAAAGGGGGGGGGCAAGCAGGGGAGAAAAGAAAAGAGAAAAAAATGAAGAAAAAGAAGGAAAAGAGAAAAAAGGGACAAAAAAAAGCGAAAAAAATTTAAAATATGTCTAAAATTGCTTAAAATGCATTGAAATAGGGAAAAAACTGCAAAAAATTTGAAATAATGGCGTCATAATAGGTCAAAAACGGCGCCATAATTTTTGGATACTTTTTCATTTTTGGCCGGGGAGGGCAATAAAACGGGGAGTGGCAATAAAACGAGAGGGGGCAAATCCTTCAATAAGCGGGGGGGGCGTTTCCAGACCGTACACAGGTCTGGACATAATTTTTGTAATCATTTTTCACCCAACCATTCCGATGAGAAAAATATTATTTTGAAATTTAAAAAAAATAATAATATAATCTTTAACGGCTAACAAAAGTTTACTATTTTGTAAAACGCATCAAACATCAAACCCAACCTCTTTTAGAATACCGTTTTTAACAGTTTTAGCAGTTCATTTTTTTAAAAAAAGGTATTTAGTGTGCACCTTAGGGAAAGTAATTTGAGTGTTTTTCGTGCCTTGTATTTTTTAACTTTTTTTTGTGTTTTTTAACATTGATTACAACTGTTTTATATTTATAATGTGTAGTAGTTTTTACTTTATTCTATTATATTCTATTTTATATTTCATCACTATACTAATAATACTAATTTTCAGTGTACATTAGTACATACTTATGATTTATCTACTTTTACAGTCTTAGGATTTATAGGTTTCCTTTTGTAAAAACAATATAATTTAGTTTTACATTTTTATTTAGTATTAGATAATTAATTATATCTGAAACAATAATATTGATTTGTTTGCATTTGTTATTTTTCAATAATTTATGCGATATTATCTTATAGTTCACACCTTATAAAAAATATGTAGGACAATTTTCAAAAATTTTTCTCATTTGTGACTGGTTTTCAAACAAAAAATATTAAGGTTGATAAAAAAATCTTAGCATACCTATCATCTTATCATAAATTAGTTAAATAAGAATACTTATTGATCTGAAAAATGCGCATTAATATAACAAAACACTTTCAAAACGAAAGAATATTTTATGGTAAAATTTAGGTCTCATGGCAGATGTGCTAAATTATTTTGGTGGTAAAATGGGTAAGCGGTCATTTTTAGTTAATCAAAAAAAAAACAGAAAAAAGGTTATAGGCAAAAGAAATAAAAGCGTTAGTCTTTCGCAGCTGTTCTTAGAGTCACACCACTAATCACGCCCTTTTTTTAAATCTTCCTGATAAAGCCAACAATTATCCCTTTGGGAATTGTAAAATATGTATAAGGATAATCTCTTAGCTTTATTGAATCAGATTCTGGAGCACATTGCGTTTTACTATATCACCAGCTTCTCAAACATAAACACTAACAAAAACTAATAAAGGACATTTTAAATGTTTTTTTTCTGCTGTAATATAGGGGTTTTGGTGACTGTTAATTGTTTCATAGTGGTGAAAAAGTATATACAAAATGATGTTTTCATACCAAAAATTGATTAAACTATGAATTTTGTTCGGCGCGAGCTGCTATAAAAATTACATGCGTCTTTAGGTTCAGATATTATTTGGATATTTTGGACGAATAATTGAAAAGCGTCAATACTAGTGATTTTTAAATTACACAAACCAATTTCGCACCTAAGTTTTTTTTAAATTCTAAAATCAAAAATCACTTAATCACTAATAAAAAAATATAAATACATATTCCATACGTGCGTACTGAAATTCTATCCGGCTATTTAGCTGTCAAATATACAATCGTTTAGTCACGTAGAGCTCAATTTGTGATATTGTTTTATTAGTTTTTTTTTATTTTTTCTGAAAAGTTGTACTCAATATAGAAATTTTTGAAAATCCGTTTTCATTTTAAAGACAATTTTTTAATAATGCATAAAGCTAGAAACATGAAAACTATTTTCGTGTTGCCTTATGTACAAGAAATTAATAAAATAAAAAAAATTTGGCAGTCTATATTTTAGCAGGTTTAAATATTTGCTAATAAAATACAAATTTTTTTTAATAATAATATTTTTTAAAATATTATCTTTGTATATGCATATTTTCAAAAACTCGTATTGTTGAGCGAAAAACACTATAATTATTTTCTAATATCCTACTTGGTGCATCTGAATTTCGGCACATCATAAAACCTGTAATAATTTTTCACTAAACTAAACTTAAACCTGAATAAATATGATGGAGTATCGATTATTTTTTATTGATGTGTTAGTATTTTTGTGCCGTTATTTAAGGTTTTTTCGCTAATATACATACTAAATTTTTCTTAATAATTATACTTGACATCATATTAGAGGATTGTTTTTTTAGGTTAGTTGCAGGTTTTATGATGTGCCGAAATTCAGATGCATCAAGTAGGATATTAGAAAATAATTATAGTGTTTTTCGCTCAACAATACGAGTTTTTGAAAGTATGCATATATTACGGTACAAAGATAATATTTTAAAAAATATTATTATTAAAATAATTTGTATTTTATTAGCAAATATTTAAACCTGCTAAAATATAGACTGCCAATTTTTTTTTTTTATTAATTTCTTGTACATAAGGCAACACGAAAATAGTTTTCATGTTTCTAGCTTTATGCATCATTAAAAAATTGTCTTTAAAATGAAAACAGATTTTCAAAAATTTCTATATTGGGTACAACTTTTGAGAAAAAATAAAAAAAAAAAACTAATAAAACAATATCACAAATTGAGCTCTACGTGTCTAAACGATTGTATATTTGACAGCTAAATAGCCGGATAGAACTTCAGTACGCACGTATGGAATATGTACTTATATTTTTTTATTAGTGATTAAGTGATTTTTGATTTTAGAATTTAAAAAAAACTTAGGTGCAAAATTGGTTTGTGTAATTTAAAAATCACTAGTATTGACGCTTTTCAATTATTCGTCCAAAATATCCAAATAATATCTGAACCTAAAGACGCATGTAATTTTTATAGCAGCTCGCGCCGAATATATTTCATAGTTTAATCAATTTTTGGTATGAAAACATCATTTTGTATATACTTTTTCACCACTATGAAACAATTAACAGTCACCAAAACCCTTATATTACAGCAGAAAAAAACATTTAAAATGTCCTTTATTAGTTTTTGTTAGTGTTTATGTTTGAGAAGCTGGTGATATAGTAAAACGCAATGTGCTCTAGAATCTGATTCAATAAAGCTAAGAGATTATCCTTATACATATTTTACAATTCCCAAAGGGATAATTGTTGGCTTTATCAGGAAGATTTAAAAAAAGGGCGTGATTAGTGGTGTGACTCTAAGAACAGCTGCGAAAGACTAACGCTTTTATTTCTTTTGCCTATAACCTTTTTTCTGTTTTTTTTTTGATTAACTAAAAATGACCGCTTACCCATTTTACCACCAAAATAATTTAGCACATCTGCCATGAGACCTAAATTTTACCATAAAATATTCTTTCGTTTTGAAAGTGTTTTGTTATATTAATGCGCATTTTTCAGATCAATAAGTATTCTTATTTAACTAATTTATGATAAGATGATAGGTATGCTAAGATTTTTTTATCAACCTTAATATTTTTTGTTTGAAAACCAGTCACAAATGAGAAAAATTTTTGAAAATTGTCCTACATATTTTTTATAAGGTGTGAACTATAAGATAATATCGCATAAATTATAGAAAAATAACAAATGCAAGCAAATCAATATTATTGTTTCAGATATAATTAATTACCTAATACTAAATAAAAATGTAAAACTAAATTATATTGTTTTTACAAAAAATAAATGATAAATCCTAAGTATGTAGGTAGATAAATCATAAGTATGTACTAATGTACACTGAAAATTAGTATTATTAGTATAGTGATGATATATAAAATAGAATATAATAGAATAAAGTAAAAACTACTACACATTATAAATATAAAACAGTTGTAATCAATGTTAAAAAACACAAAAAAAAATTAAAAAATACAAGGCACGAAAAACACTCAAATTACTTTTTATAAGGTGCACACTAAATACCTTTTTTTAAAAAAATGAACTGCTAAAACTGTTAAAAACGGTATTCTAAAAGAGGTTGGGTTTGATGTTTGATGCGTTTTACAAAATAGTAAACTTTTGTTAGCCGTTAAAGATTATATTATTATTTTTTTAAAATTTCAAAATAATATTTTTCTCATCGGAATGGTTGGGGTGAAAAATGATTACAAAAATTATGTCCAGACCTGTGCACGGTCTGGAAATGCCCCCCCCCCGCTTATTGAAGGATTTGCCCCCCCCCCCCCTTCGTTTTATTGCCCCTCCCCGTTTTATTGCCCCTCCCCGGCCAAACATGAAAAAGTACCCAAAAATTATGGCGCCGTTTTTGACCTATAATGACGCCATCATCTCAAAATTTTTGCAGTTTTTGGCCTATTTCAATGCATTTTAAGCAATTTTAGACATATTTTAAATTTTTTTCGCTTTTTTTGTCCTTTTTTCTCTTTTCCCTTCTTTTTTCTTCATGTTTTTCTCTTTTTTTCTTTCTCCCCTGCTTGCCCCCCCTTTTTATTGCCCCCAGGTCTTAAAAACATTGACCCCCGTGCTCCCCCATTTCAGAATTGTCCCCCAATAAACCTCCGGGGGCAGTGCACAGGTCTGAATGTCAAATACAAAAATTGCATCAATCAGTAAACGCAGAACATTAGCGAGTGTTAGAAGTAAAGAAAGAAGAGGAAGGTAAATCTGAATAACTTAAGAGAAAAGAAAGAGTTAAATCTGATTTACTCTGAACTAGGCATTTCAGTTTGTTTTGTTGTGAGAGCGTGTTCGTTGTTATTCAGTTGCAGAATAATTGCTGAAAAAGTTTCTTCCGGTAAAAAACAATTTGATAAATCTGCCGATATAAACACGCGCGGAAAGGCGTGGCAGGCGTGACGCCGAACCGCGCCGCTGGTAATCGGAGATAACCGCCTTGCATTCGGGGGTGTTGGGCTGGTTTTTTGTCGGAATGGTCCGCTCCACGTCGCCGCCGCCGTCGACCTGGTAGAGCGAGCGGAGCAAAATCGATCGGGTCGAGCGAAGAGCCGAAAGAAGACCCTCCCCCTCCTTCCTCGGCGGTGAATCCCCGTCCGGCCGTATATACGTCAGTTTGTGTTCCCCCGGTTTTACGGGAGCAAGCGCACGGGGTAAGAAAAAGCTCGCGCTCTCTCTACCCGGTAACAGCCTATATGACTATATGGCTTTATGTTCTTTCATGTATTGCAATTGAGTTGTATGTAGTTACAGCGCTCTTTCGCACGCCGTATGGCTTTCACCCTGGGCGGCGGAGCCCCGGAGCTCTCGACCCTACCGTCCAAATATTACGTCGGCTTCCCGCTGGTAAGATAGCCGCTTTTTTTTATTATCAGGATTTTACCGTCCAATTATTTTTGCCTACGATTTTTCAATAGTCAACCCAACCCAACCCTACCGTCCAAATATTACGTCGGCTTCCCGCTGGTAAGATGGCAATGCTTTTTTTTTAATTATTATCCAATGATTTTTCAATTAAACTCAAACGCAACGTAACCTAAATTAGAGTTCGATTTATGTGTAAGACCAGGCCGGATTGTTTAAGCGTTTGCAACGAGCGCGACTTACCGCGAATCGGCGATGTCTCGGTGGGTCCTAGGCGCTATTAACAGCTGCAACTGGCTTGGTATTATTCCTGTTTCGGCGGCGAATTACGGCCGGGGGTCTTGACACTTTCATGATTACTTTTTCTACTTTCGGAATTACATGGAATGTATAGGTGTAAATTTGTATTCGGAAAAATAGTAAATAATTAAATATACAACTAAATATGTTGATTTTGTCCATATTTTCTAATGATAGAGAATGTTTGTGCGTATTGAAGCGGATTTTTAACCAGTGTATTAAAATATCAAGGTCGAGCAAAAACCAAAGCTAGAAAGTCATTTTTTAAGCTAAAAAAATAAATAAAATTTTTAAATAAAAGCTTATTTAAAAATAAGCTTTTACCTCCCTTTTTAACGATCCAGTAACATAGGTAGTTTAAAACAAAAAAAATTCGATATTTAGCATTGTAAATTGGTTGATTGATTTTAAATATGGAAATAACTATATCTTTTACGAAAGTTGAAACAAATTTGAGTAAAAACAAAAAAAAACTAAACAAAAATGTACCCAAAAAAATATCTTTATTTTAACCACAAAAAACCCGTGTCAGCCATACAGCTAACATATAAGTTCCATAGTGTATGTATATGTATTTTTTTGGCTGCATTTTCTTTAATTTTCAACAATAATAAAGTTTAGTTTCCAATAGTAAACAAATAATTTAATTTATATTTAAGTTTTTTGTTGATTTTAAAATTTTAAACCACACAAACCAAACAACTGTCTTTGTACTTAAAAAAATAACTGTCCATCATCTAGTTATCCATGTTTTTAAGTGATGTACACACACAACCCACAAACACACATCGGCGCATGCAAACACGCTCTCACACATATACACATGTACACACAGACACGCACGCTCGTACGCACGCACGCACGCACGCACGCACGCACGCACGCACGCACGCACGCACGCACGCACGCACTTGTCTTATTATTTTGACAAATGTTAATAGTTTTAGTCCTTCAGCTTTTTATATACTATATGTTTTAAGTTTTAGTCCTTCAGCTTTTTATATACTATATGTTTTAGAATTTACTGAAGTCTTTTTTTAATAACGATTATTATTAAATTATATCTGGCTGACGTCGAAAATTAGTATGCAGACATAAGGGGACCAATTAAAATTGTGCGGTTATGACGTTTTTTTAAACAAATAAGAATACAGAATTTTTTAATTCCACCTTTTTACAAAATATACAAAAATTAGCCAACTGTAGTCCCTAAAAATTTGCATTTGGATTTTAAATTAAGAAATTTGATAAATAATTATTAAAATACGGGTTTTGCTCTTTATTATTAAACCGCTTTTGTTAAAAAAATTTAATAGTTTTGTTGTTAAATAGTCGATTCAATATTGCAATTATCGAGGTCAACTATAGATTTTATTTGTCTATAGCAAATGAATTAGAATTAATTTTATTAACCAATAAGTCCAGTATCCAGTATTTGTTAACAAAAAGGAGAGAAGAATGCTTCTCATTTACACATACAAGTTTAACATGTTATTATTAGGAATATAAATAATAGTAAAACTTATTTTAAACCTTCACGCACACATTTTAAACTCTGTGTTCAGTTTTTGATTTCTCAATTTTTATTAAATTGTCTTTTTTTTATTTTAGATTTTTTATAATGATTCAACAAAAAAAACTGTAATTTTTGAGTTACTGTAAGACGGTAAGACGTAATCTTTATGATTATTTGTATTCCCAATTATAGAAAAAATTCAGGCATTGTATATTTGTGCAGAAATAATAAACATTTTCTACTGATTTTCGCAATGCTTGGGTTAATCGGCGAATAGCTTACTAAATTATTTATTAGTAAAGTTTTATTATTTGATAAAGCCTAAGAAACTTCAATTAAATAAAAGCTTTTAATTTTGTGACCTCATTCTGATTTTCCATTTATGCATATAAAATTAATTTCCCCACGCACTATTAAAACCACCCACACGTTTTAGCGCTAGTATACAGATTATATAACAACAAGCGAAACGAGAAACGAATTGAATAATCAGTGACAAAAAAACCCAGAGTTTATTAGAATAAAGTTATCAATTTTTTATGAGTAATTTTAATAAAAAGAGAAAATCAGAATGAGGTCACAAAAATAAAAGCTTTTATTTAATTGAAGTTTCTTAGGCTTTATCAAATAATAAAACTTTACTAATAAATAATTTAGTAAGCTATTCCCACTTAACCCTAGCATTCCAAAAATCAGTAAAAAATAATTTATTATTTCCGCACAAATATACAATGCCTGAGTTTTTTATAATTGGAAATACAAATAATCATAAAGACTACGCCTTACCGTCTTACAGTAACTCAAAGATTACAGTTTTTTTTGTTGAATCATTATAAAAAATCTAAAATAAAAAAAAGACAATTTAATAAAAATTGAGAAATCAAAAAATGAACACAGAGTTAAAAAAGTGTGCGTGAATTTTTAAAATAATTTTTAATATTATTTATATTCATAATAATAACATGTTAAACTTGTATGTTTAAATAAGAAACATTCTTCTCTCCTTTTTGTTAATAAATACTGTATACTGGACTTATTGGTTACTAAAATTAATTCTAATTCATTTGCTATAGACAAATAAAATTATATTTTACCCTTATACGTAACTG
>JASAMX010011190.1:0-29555 GCA_030248175.1 Microlaimidae sp. YZB2_3 | reverse complement strand
GTTTAAGATAATTTTATTGTTTACTCCTATATTGGCAATAAAACGAAAATATGCAGCAATGACATCACTTTCAGTTTTTATTGTCTGTAAATCTGGGTTTAGCGGACTGACTGGCTTAATTTGCAAACTTTTTTAAATTTAACGTTTGCTTATAATATTGCCCATAGGTAGGCAGCCTTCCAAATTTTCAAGGAGTATACCATACCTGACCCCTCCCCTCCGAAATTTTAGAGAGTCGGGAGGGGGGGTCTGCTCTGGGCTGGGGTACCCCCAAATTTTAGGAGGAGAAAAGAGTGTCGGCGGGTTTAAGATATTTTTGGAGTGAGGTGGGCTTTACTTTATAACCCGCCACCCCAATCACCCCTGCCCCTGCTTAGTTGTTGTAGCGATTAATTAAAAAATATACATTTTTTTTAAGAGTCAAAAGTTTTCAAAATTATGTACCTAATTTCTGTTATGCAATTTATTTATTTTATTTTTTGTAGCAAATTTGTGACACATTGTGTCCCTTCCATGAAAACTCAAAGTGCAAACGTTAATAGAAGGCGATTATCTTTCCCCTTTCCTTGTCTGGCCTATGGTCTAATGGATACCACGCCAGAGTCGACTCTGGAGGTTACGGGTTCAATTCCTATATAAGCCAATTTTTTCAATAAATTTGGCTGTCTAAATTTTTCAGCTCCTGGTTATTTTCGCTTCCACTTTGGGTCGTCACAAATTTTTATACAAAATCTTTAATTTTTGCAAAATTTTTTTTTGGATGTTATAGGGTTTTTTTATTTGTGAACAGCGATAATAATGTTTAGTAAGTTTTTTGCAAATCCAAAAAATTAAGATTTTTTAAGACTAAGAACACTGAAATTTTTTAAATGGGCTTTACTTGTTAAAAATAAATAATCACAGACCCCAACCATTTAAAAGACTGCGCCTTTAAGCATATTTTCACGCTACCTTAATTGGTGGGCGCTATGTAACTAGTTATAGTACGCCACTCTATATACATACATAAATTGTGCTTAGCTTTATGTCAAACATATCGTTATTCCTAACCGCACAAACATATTCCACTTTTACAACCCTTTACCTTGCACTGTTTCCGGGTTTTTTTTCTTCTTCTTTGTCATTTTAAAATAATTGGCATTCCTTTACATTAAATTATGTCATTGTCTGTCAAATCCCCCTCTCATAATTTTAGTCTAATAAAAAAAAAATTTTTTTTACTCATGTTACATTGGCCACACTTCTCACAAATCCCGCGATGTGGGTGGGGCTTTTAGCCAAAAAATTATAGTAATCAAATGTTCTTCTGGTCAGTTATGCATCATAGTTCAACTAAACTCAATCTCATCACATTAACCAGAGAACGGTGTTGATTTTCTAGGTTTTTTGGACGGTAAGACAGGGCTTAAATTCTGTAGCCGGCCCGCATTAACAAAAAACAAAAAACAAAACAATCAATAACAAAAAACAAAACAATCAAAACAAATTGATTGGTCTTTGTCACATAAATCTATAATTTTGATTTGTTTAAAGACAGAAGCAGCATGAAATATTTTTTAGTATACAAAATTTTTTGTTTCATTACTGTCTTATAGTTTTAGGGTGAAAAAGTCGCAGCTGAAAAATGGTGAATTGAAAAGAACGTTTATGCTATCAGTGATATTATTGTGTAGCTTGTAATAAATAAATGAATTTTAACGCTTGCACAAAATTAATTTTGAAATAAAATTAATAAGGTAAATGACATAATTTAAAAAAAAATTCTAGGTGTAATAAAATGCTAGAAATATAACTACTGAGTTTTATACAGATTTAGAAAAACGTTGTTCGTTTACATAACTGCATGTGAAGAGCACAGCAGCCGGAGACCTAAATTATGTCAATTACTGAAAAGTAAAATCATGCATTTTAATAACATTTGCCCTATAGTGATGTTTCCTAGAGTTTTGCGCTTTCTGATTATAATTAACTTCGCAAAAACAAGGTTTTTTCTTTAGAAAATTAAAATTAGAAAATTTTTAACTTTAAAATTAGAATGATTAATGGTTTTGTTAGACGCTAGGACAAAACTGTTGTTTTCGCTGGCCATAAAAAGTTTTAAACAGGCAAAATATTTTTACAGAGTACCGTAGACATCTATGTAAAGATTTATTATGGGTTAGTTGATAGCATAGGTAGGTAGCCTCTGGGATTTTGGGGAGCATATCTGACCCCAGTAATGGGGTGGCTGGGGTGTCTTACAAATTTTTGGGATATATTTTAAATACCCCATTTTTAGTGTTTTTAGTACTGGGACCCTTAAATTTTAGGATGTGTAAGCTGTAATCGGAATTTTTTTTGGAGGGTATAACCCCCAACTCCCCCCTGCCCACCTATGGTTAATAGTATAGTAACACAGTTCGCTAGGAATTTTTTGTTTTTTAAACCGGGATTGTTTAAGCGTTTTGAGTAAAAATGGTGTTATTAAAACGCAAAGAATTCAAGATGTTTTCAGTCTATTATTAAGTCTTATTAAAATAGTTTCTTAGTCTTATTTTGGGATTTACCAGATTTTACATTTAGACAAAATAATTGACTTCAACATCATAAAATATTATAAAAAACCATGCAGATTTAGTTCCCACCCTTTAAATCATTTTATTTTGGCTAAAATATCATGTGATATCTTGGTTCCAGTCTTTGGGGTTACTTTAGCCCCAATTTTTGATTATTTTTTGAACGTGTCAGTCATCTAGCCCTACTTCAAAACGTGTCATCTTAACCCCCAACTTCGGACTATTCTAGCCCCCATCTTAAAGGGTTTTCTTGAACGTGTCATCTTAACCCCTACTTAAGGGCTATTTTAGCCCTGACCTTTGAAGAAATTTCTTTTAAAGGGCTAAGTCACAACCTATACCTGAAGCATTTTCTTAATGTTTAAAGTTTGGACCATTCCAATTTTAATAAATTTAGTGCCCAATAGTGAAATTTCAGTCTCAATAACGAAACTAGGGGCTATTATGCCCCGCCCATCTCAATGAACCGCCCACTTTGGCCACTTTTATTGGTTATATTAATTGAATTGACCAATCAAGACAAGGTGCCAAATAAACCCCAGGCTAAAGTAGCACCTATCTTGGCACGCTTTTAGTGGACTCGCCCCATGTGTATAGGAAATACGTGATTAACATTTTTCAGCCTTGCGCGGTTTTTTTCTCTCAAACGCTGTGTCGATGGTCGAAGGGAAATTCGTTTGAAAAAGGTTCCAAACGATGAATTGTTTGAAATGGGCTTTACACCAGACCAGGACTGTAATTGGTAAAAACTACTAAATATTTTACTGACTTCCTCATGACGACTTTTGTAGTAATTTTCTACCAGTATATTAGTAATAAACTACTATTTTGATTTAGAGAGTAGCCAGTACTTTGGAAAGTGGTTTTTAAAGGGGGAGGGGTGTTAGAGGTTTGTACAAAAATTTTTCAAAATACCCATTAAAAACATAATAAAAAGGATGAAAACTTTGGTGCTTTGCGTGAAAAATTAAAACTTAAAATTGTGTTTTTTAGTTTTGCAACGCCTAATGACGCCCAACCAAAGTTTTGGAACAAGGTGCAAATTAGATTTTTTTAGTTTTAAATATTAAGAGGCGTAGCCAGGATTTCGGAGTGGTTTTTAAAGTGGGGTGTTAGAGGTTTGTACTACAATTCTTTAAAATACCCATTAAACCAAATAAAAAGGGGCAAAATTTTTGTGCTTCGCGTGAAGAATTAAAATTTAAAATTGTGTGTTTTAGTTTTGCAACGCCTAATGACGCCCAACCAAAATTTTGGAACAAGTGGAACAAGGCCCAAATTAGATTTTTTTAGTTTTAAATATTAAGCCAGGATTTCAGAGTGGTTTTTAAAGGGGGGTGTTAGGGATTTGTACTACAATTTTTCAAAATACCCACTAAAAACAAAATAAAAAGGGAGAAAAATTTTCTATGTACTAAATATACTAAATCATGGTGTATTTTTTGCATGGTTTTACCGAGTAAAAATTTGTAATACCAAAAAAATTAACTTTAGCGGTTGTTGAGATATTAGCCTTAATATCGCTCGGTTATTTGAGATAATTTTTTGTTTTTTTTACCAAACACCAGCTTGTTGACGAGTTTGGTGTGTTTTTTGGCTATTTTTGACTTTGCAAATGCATTCTTTCCTGTAAAAATTCTGATGTATTTAAGCTTTTTATATGCTAGTTTTTTGTTGTACTAATTTTTGTGTGTTTTTAAACGTCTAAAATTAACGTCTAAAATTGCACAATATTCCAATAAATATGGACATCTAAAATTACACAATATTCGGATTTTATAATGATAAATTATTAACTATTGTTAATACAAGCGAAAAATCATAACCACGGAAGATAAATTACCTTTTGGTGGACTAAGACCTAGTGTTTTTATATACATGGTGTATATTAATTTCGTTTTTGTGTGAGTATATATTGCAGCTGAAAGGAGTTCTGTTTAAAGAGTGCAACAATGAAGCGTTATCTTGAAAAAAAAGATAAAACAAGTGAAAATTTCCATTTAAGAAAGCCTTGAAAAAATATAATCAAACATAATAAAATTTGATAGTGAGAAACATATAATAAATATAATAAACTTTGATATAATAAACATTGATAAAGTAAAAAACGTGTAGAAAAAAAATGCAACAATTTTATAAAACGCCTGATGGGTTCCCAGCATATCTTCTGAAATCCATTGCTTCAGAAATAGCCTTTCCACTGTCAATGTTTTTTGAAATGAGTATGAAATCTGGAATATTGTCAGATTGTTGGCTTGTAGCAATAATTGTAGCTATTTACAAAAAAGGCGTCATCTAAAAAAAATTACCGACCTATTTCACTTATTTCAGTCTTTGTAAAACAATGGAAAGACTAATTGTTGATACCTTGTTAGAATATTTTTGTAAACATAATCTTATATCATAAGATTATGAGACTATTATGAGACTACCTACTGAGACAATTTGTGTATGTCAAGAAAGGAAATTTTTTATCCAGGTCAATAACTCAAAATCAATGCCGTAAGCTTTTAATTTAGTGAGCAATTTAGAATGGCACACTGTGTCAAAAGCTTTGGCAAAATCAATGTACATACATTCTATTCTTTTCCTATTATTTATAGCCTTGGTCCATTCCTCTAACATAGCCAAAAGTTGTGTACATGTAAAACGTCTTGCTAAAAAGCCATATTGTTTATGATATAAGATGATAGGAGATCAGTAATTATCCATTATGGTGACGCTTATATATATTGCATACTTATATATTGCATGTATAAACATATTTCCAGTGCAAGGTGCCTATAAACTAGATTCTATATACAATTCTATATGCAATAATTCTATATACTATTGCAACAATTCTATATAACCATGGGGGAGAAGCGGCCACCCTCCCCACAAAATGGTCAGATAGGAGGGAAAAGTTAAGAAAGGCCATGGGCGGGAAGGGGCAGTGTGGCCGCCTTCTTTTACAAAAGGTCGACTCTTGTCTCGTCATGCGTGAAAATTTGACCGTTTTCAATTTCTAAAGCTTCAAAAAAAATTTGCGTCTTGTTATAAGATACTTTTGGTACCACCTTTGGCCTTAAACCTTAAACATGTGAATTCTTTTAGCTTTGCTTTGTTTTGCTCAATGTATTCATAGTGATCATTTGTTATTGTTATTGGTGGGTAAAAACTCTATAAAACAATATATACTGATGCAAAAAATATATCATTTATAACAAACGATGTGCAACTTCTATACAAAAAATTAAACCACATCATGCTATTGAAATGAAGCATATCCAAATTATTCACAAATCAAATATATTTTCTTTTTCAAAAAATTTTGATTTTGACAACTTTTAAATTGCTGCTGTGAGGCATGAACACTCTACGATTCTTCAAACCAAGTGTATACATCTATTTTGTGATTATTCATACTTCTCTGCTTAAAACCTAAATATAAAAAAATGCTGAATAAAAACCGCTTTAAACAACTTTAAAAGTTTTGTATAGTACAATTTACAGATCCTACACCACTCTCTCGACCCTCCTAGTTTCCTTACCCTTAAGCTTTCTGGTCCAGGCTTCTCTTAAGCTTATACACAAAAACTAAAAAAACTAATTGTTCATAAATTTGGCCTATTTTTTGGGGTTTTTTTAACACTGTTTTTGACCTTTTTTTATGGAAGGTTTTTCGAATGGTGGACATTTTTTTTCCTATTCAAAATAGTATCTGGCTCATTTTGACAAGACTAGAGTGCTACTACTCCCTTGCCTCAATTCTCTTTCTGCATTTTTTCCTAAAAATTCCCCTGTTTTGTGTCCTTCTTGGAATTCCCCTGTGCTTAGAATTGCTTAGAAGTTTTAAACATTGCTGCATTGCTCCAACGCAGGAGCTCATCCCTGAAGTGCTTGCCTCCTCAGACTAGTCCGCGAAATGTTTTCAATTTCAAAAAAAGATTTATTCAGCATTCAAAAAATATTATTTTCACAGAACAAAAATTTTTGTAGCTAAACAAGTTTTTTTCAAAATTAATTTTTAGTGAGCAGGAAAAATGCTGTTAGCTGGTGACCACTGTGCAAAGCATTAGTAGAATAAATTTTGATGTTTACAAAATTAAATCTAACCCACCTAAAATTTGAGAGGTTGTCATTCTGGAGCCCAAGACAAATGCCCACCCCACTTTCTACCTAGGTGAAGGACCCCACTCTGCCTTTGGGGAAAAAGCAGTTTTTTCACATTTATATTAAAAATGATTTTACTTTAAATTTCAATAAATTCATATTTAATAAACACCAAATCAAAAACAACGCAGTGATTGTGCCGAGGACAAGAGTGGCTATGCGGGCAAAGTCACATCACTTTTGTGAATAGTGACATTTTCCGCTTCAAAAAAACCTAAAAATAGAACATAATAATAGCTTTAAATAAGCTTAAAACAATGTTTAGCATAGTAGAGTGTGCAGACATGGCATCACTCTGTGGACCCCCCGAAGCCGTGAAAGGACTATTTGCCCTGGGTAGTTGCCTCCTTGCATGGTCCATGCTCCCTATCCGGTTATAAACATAAAAATTACAGAAAAATCGTTGGAAAATCTTTTGATAGGTTTGTTTTTGTTTTTGACCTGTTTTTAAAGGTTTTACAAATTTTCCACATTTATTTTCGTTTTTGAAACATTATTATGGTTATTTTTAACTTGAGTACTATGATTCCCTTCCCCTAATTATATTTTGCGATTTTTTTCTAAAAATTCTCCCACTTTATGTCATCCTTGGATCTGATGATGTCATCCCCCCATTCCCCCCATCCTTCAAAGAAAAAAAAGCATTGCTCAGAAGTTTTGGAAGCACTGCATGAGCTCATTCTTGAGGTGTTTGCTTCCTCAGACCAGTCCGCATAATTTTTCAGAATTAAAAAAAAGATTTAGTCAGTGTTAAAAAATTATTATTTTGATAGAAATTAAATTTTTGTAGCCAAACAATTTTTTTTTGAAAATTAACTTTTAGTGAAAAAGAAAATGCGGTTAACTGGTGACCACTGTGCAAAGTCTTAGTAGAATAAATTTTGATGGTTACAAAATTATTTTTGTATAGCAATGCCAATAAGTATACAAAAATAATTGTTTTATTTTTGTCTAAAAAAGTTCTATTCTGCAGGATCAGGCGGAAGTTTTGCATCATACTGTCTGATTGGAAATCTTTCCCTATATAAAACCTAAAAAATACAACAATTATAATAGCTATAAACAAGGTTTACTGTATTGTACATACCCTAATTAACAGACCCTAATCCCAAGACCCCAAAGCTTTCAAAGGACAAAGCTTCTTTGGTTTTCAAATCCAATCCATGCTCCTCATCCGCTTATAAACATATTAAAATCGCAGCACATTTGACTTTTTTTGGTGGTGTTTTTTTGTTCTTGACTCTTTTTTTTATAAATTTTTATGAGTTTGAGTAGTAAATTCCCCTACTTTGTGTTCACGTTGGAGTTCCTCTCCCCCTTTCTTCCCTAAAAAAAGAATTGATCAGAAGTTTTCGAAGCTTAATTTCTTACATTGTGCATGTGCTTGCCTCCTCAGACCATTCCACATAATGTTTTAGATTCCGAAAAAGGATTTTGTCAGCAGTTAAAATATTGTTTTGATAGAAATTAAATTTTCTTAGCTATACAAAGGTTTTTCCTTTGAAAATTAATTATTTCGTGAGCAAGAAAAATGCGGTTAGCTGGTGACCACTGGGCAAAGCATTAGTAAAATAAATTTTGATGTTTACCAAATTATTTTTGTTACAACAATAAATATTCAAAAATAATTTCGTTATATTTTTGTTTCCAAAAAAAATATTAAAATCTTCATTTTTTGAAAGTTCCATTTTTTAGGGTCAGGCAAAATAACTGCAGAAGACTGTCCGATTGCCAATTTTCCCCACTTAAAAAATTTAAAATAAAAATAATCACATAAGTACAATAGCAATTTTTAAGCAGACCCCCATTAAAATTTTATAACATTGAGATTTTGTTTTCCATAAAATAAAAAAAAACTGCGCCAAGATGTTGTGATTTCATAAGCATAAAATAAAACATATAAATGCCAATCTTCTCCTTTTGATTTGGGCCGCTTCATTTGCTTTGTAACAATTATATTGAGGGACAAATAAGGATAGTGGCTGTGTGGGGATGAGCGCCCACCCCTCCACCCCGCTCCAGTTTTCAAATATTGTAAAAATCAAAAATATTGATCCTCAAAATGCTGATTTTGTAGTGTTTATTTACCTTTCTATTATATTACACATAAATTTTTTGATATGTCGTTTAATTCGTTTTTTAACTCCTTTTGGTTTGGGGTCCAAAAACTCTTCAACAAAATCAAAGGCAAAGTTGGGTGTCAAATTTGATTTTCGTACCGATTATCTAAGGTTTCGTCAGCACAAGAGGGGCTAAATTCTCTTGCCTGAACTCATCAGACCGGTATACCATGCTTTTTTTAAAAATCAAGAAAAATGGTTTAAAGTAAAAAGTAATAATAATAATGAAAACAAAATCAAATAATAATAATTAGTGGTGAGTTTGGTGCACCTCTGTTTTTATGTGATTGCATCTAAAAAATGTGGTTGGGCTTAGATTTAGGAAAAAAATTGGAATGAACTTTTAGAAGACTAAAAGTCCCTTTATTGGGCACCAAGCTCACCAAAGAGAGCTATAGCTATGTTAAAATAATTTTAGAGCTAAAATAAAATTTATGTAGCAAAGAAATACAGTTACCGGTTACCTAAGATAATTTTTTATTAAATATAAGTAGAAAAAAATTGTTCCAGATTAGGGTATTTTTTAGAGCAAAAAAAGTTAGGCTAGCAACCGTCCTGCAGCAAAAGACTAAGCAAGTTTGTTTTTAAAAAAGATATTGTTGAAATTTTCAGGTTTTTTGGCAAATAAAAGTAACCTAAAGCAAAAACTCATAACTTTCTTTTAATTCTTTATTTACTCAAAAATTTCGACAACCTTGAAATAAAGTCTGCTTTGTTTTACAGCTCCTTACATTACATACTCCTAAAAATATGCTAAAACTAATAAAAATGTTGAAAAGAACTTTTTCTTACCATTATAAGCATACATGGGCAAGTTGGTCTGGAGTGGGGGGTTCAACCCCGAATTGGGGGGATTAAAATCCAAGAAACGCAAAATACCTATATTGTTTTTTTTTGAAATGCATTTTTCCCATATCGTTTTTCAATTTTAAATAAAATTTAGGTAAAACACGCTAATTTTAAAAGCCCTTTTTATTGCATTTTTGAGCTTTTTACTGTTTAAAACATTCATTTTGACCTTAAAACTTAAGTTTGGAGGCAGAAGTCACTTTATAAAAAATTTTTTTCTTCATTTTTCCATAATTGAAGGGTTAACCTTTTCTCCCCCCGCCAATTCTGAGTGGAGGGGGTTAAACACCCCTTCTCAGAATTTGGGGGGTTAAGCTAAACCCCTCCCGGTGCCCAGGTATAAGCTGATTTACTTCTAAATTTTATCCAATAGTCTTGGCAGTTTGCTTTTTTTTCGCTCACGCAGCCAAACAACTGTAAATATGTACACCAGATAAGGGATTAAAAAAACAAAGCACAAGAGGGTAGTTGCCAAGATTAAACTAAATTCAAAATATTCAAAATTGTTAATTTTAAATAAAACATTATTACTGCAATATAATAATTAAAAACACACAGAAATTAGTACAACTAAAAATTCTTCATATTTTTATAGCAGAATTAGCATATAATAAGCCTTAATACATCAGAATTTTTACAAGAAATAATGCGTTTGCAAAGTGAAACGTAGCCAAAAAACACACAAACTTGTCACCAAGCTGGTGTTTGGTAAAAACAGAACATTATCTGAAATAACCAGGCTAATATCTTGACAACCGCTTAAATTTAATTTTTTTGTAATACAATAACTTTTTATTTAGTAAAACCTAACGCATTGATTCATACCAAAGACCACACAAAAAATAATAAACCATGATTTAGTATACCTTTAATTTTTCACGCGAAACCCAAAAATTTTTCCCCTTTTTTTCTTTTTTTAATGGGTATTTTGAAAAATAGTAGTACAAACCTTTAACAACCCCCTTTAAAAACCACTCCAAAATCCTGGCTATGCCCCTTAATCTCTAATACTAAAAAAAATCTAATTTGGGCCTTGTTTCAAAATTTTGGTTTGGCGTCAGTAGGCCTTGCAAAACTAAAAAAAACACAATTTTAAGTTTTAATTCTTCACGTGAAACATGCAAAAAATCCCCCTTTCTATTTTTTTTAATATGTATTTTGAAAAATTGTAGTACAAACCTTTAAAACTCCCCTTAAAAACCACTCCAAAATCCTGGCTCTAAAAAATCTAATTTGGGCCTTTTTCCAAAATTGTGTTTTCCAAATTTCCAAAGTATGTGAAATACTAGAAACTCTTTTAAATTATTTAAAATTTGAACTCTTTTTAAGTGATAATAAAGTACGCGAAATCCAAGAAACTCGTTTAAATTATTTAAAATTCAAACTCCTTTTAAAGTAATAATAAAGTACATGAAATACAAGAAACTTATTTTTATTTTAATATGTAAAAGAAACGCGAAATTTATAATTACCTTCTTTATTTTGCAGAAATACCTTTTATAATTTTAATCAAATAACAAATTGAGGAACAGTACGAGAAATACAAGAAATTATAACAAAATGTTGTCAGAGATCTGGTTTTGTTAAAAAAATAACAAAAATAAAAAGATAAAAATAATAAATTCAAAACTTTTAACAAATTCAAACATTTCAAAAAAAATTCAAAACTTTAAAAGAAATCCTAACCAGATAAGATTAAATTCAAATAAAACATTTCTCAAATAAAAATTAGCGCTCAAATATAAATTTCGGCCTTTTCTCAAATAAAACTTTACGCTTTAAAACTTTTAGCTGGGACTTATAAAAACAATTTTCAAAATTTATTTATAACCGCGGGTCGCTTGTTCTGACGCTCCAGAATCTCCGACTGCAAGATTTCTTTACAGTATTCAGCTTAAATACAGTCGGTTTTATAAAAGAACGTTTGTCAAAGCAACAAAACACCCATATTTTTATACTCTAGGTTTTATACAACTATTTCTTAAAACTCTGAAACATTGCCAATAAATTTATTGTTGGCTATTGGCCAAGCCATAAGCATTCAATGACATGAATGGCTAGTTTCAAAAATATGGTATACGTTAGTTATATTCTAGTCAAGTGAACTGTAGCAGATGTTAAATATCATTCACATGATTTTAGCTTAATCTTGATAAAATGTGCTTTTTACTTTGAAATAATTTAGACTAATTTTTGTAAAATTTATGATTTAATTTAAGATTTTTATGTTTTGACTAGTATTTTTTTGAAATCTTTGAAATGAAACACAACTTTAATATAATAAATAAAAAATAAAAATCAAAATTACAATTTAGTTCTTTTTTCAGTCATATTACACCTCTACCCTTTAAGCGAAGTGTCCCCACGGGCAATAAATAGTCATAGGCTACCGCTACCTCTAAAAAAATACATGAAAGATGAAATTCAAATTTTTTTTTAGTTTTTTTATTTAAAATGTTTCATGAAATATGTATTTTTTTATAAGAAACAATAACAAAAATAGTTTGAGCGGAATAACATTGAGGAATAAAAGTAAAATTGGGAATACTTGAGCAAAAACACCTTACCCATGAGCACTAATGAGCACAAGATACCGGTAACACAAAATACCCATAAGAAATTTATATTAATGGCAGCAGTTTTTAAAATTTAAAGCACACAAAAGTTCGTTAGAAAATTCAAATTATATTTTAAAAAAATACAAAAGTTTCACCAAAAATCTTTAATAAATCTTCATAGTACCAAACACAACCAGCTAATATAGCTAAGATTATAAACAGTAGAAAGACAAGAAGAGTGAAAAGTAAAAAAAAACTTAGAACAAGAAAGAAATCTAAAACTTAAGAAACATGTAATAAAAAATATAATAAAGTGAACAAATTAAAGTAGAAACAAAATAAAAAGAATGGAATAAAATATAAATATAATTAGTAAAAGAAACGCCACAAAGGAAATAAAGAATAAAAGATTTACAAAAGAAGTATAGTTATGAAAAAAAAACAAAGTTAGTTTAGTTTTGAAGGGATAGATTTGCTGGAGCGGTAGAAGTATTGATGGGTTTTGCTTGGGAAGTTGAGGCCATGATGGCGGGAATCTCCATTTTGACATCCAATTTGATTGTCGCATCTGGAACTAAAGGTTGGGAAATATGAGCGTTAGTAAACCGGTATTTCATAAGGATCTTGAGTGTGCCTTTAGGCCCGTACCACTGTCCTGTAGGAACTACAGGACTGTAGGAACTACACTACCCAGACGGTCCGAAATTGAAAGAAAGTTGGGAATAATTACATTATTCCAACGGTATTGCTGGACAATATAAGACCATGGGTCCATTCTGAGTGTCTTTGGGTTTCCAAAGACAATCAAACCATTAGGACTGCGGGTTATGGCTACGTTTGTTCTTAAATCGTTTGACACAAACCCAATACCCTGGCCACCAGACCAGTTTGTGTTTGCACTCGCGACCCTGGTATTTGTCAATGTTATTGCATTTCACCTTATGAGTCTGGACCCTGGACAGCTCCTCTAAAACAGTGAGCTGGGTTTTGTAAAATATGAGTAACGCCGAATCCCCAGGATCAATATGAACAACCGTTATTAGTAAAGAAAGCAAGCGGTCTATGAATTTGGCCTCCTTAAAAATTGCGCCAAGAGGGCAACGTAAACCGCATTATAAACATTAAAACATGCACTGTCAAGATCCTTCTTAAGCAGACTTACCGTTTTGCTGTAGTCACTGATTGCAGACTAAATGGATGGCGGGTTTTATCGCGTGCAACGCTGCTTCTGAAGAAAACTAAGTAGTCAGTGGGGAGTTGACCTCCTCATGCTAAAATTTAAGGTCCCACGCGAGATGGCCAAGATCAAAAGCCACGCAAAGAGGATCGTCCATGCGATCCATGTTAGTTGGCCAAACCCTAAGCACTCGAATCTTGGAGTTGTCACCAGTGGACATATTGTAAAGCATATGGGCAAAATGATCGGCCGGTCCATTTGATGGACAAAATCCCAAAATAAGTGCGGAGGGATTGTCAACTATGCCAATGATAAGGCAGGCTAAGGATTGAGTCTTACCCATCCCGGGTGGACAATTAATATTTAACACAAGCCAGGAGTTAGTAATTATTAGTTGTGTCAGTTGTTCTTGTTCTGGCGTGGCCTTCAATGGAGTTGTGGAATCCCAGTATAGATCGACTGGCTGACAGAAGCGGCTGCTGGGTCGTTTTCTCATCGATATAGCAACCTCTTAAAAATTTTAGCTAAAGCTGAATTAGCTGGTTGTTTTGGTGAATACAAATTTCTAAGCAATTTTTTTTGTTAAGAGTAAGTATTTGAATTAAGTATGTAAAATCTGAGAAAAAGAGGCATTTCATTATGATCTTGCCATCTATTTTGATACACGCCCGTGGACTGACTAAACTGGAATCTAACGTGGACGCCATTGTTGTCAAAACCGAAACCCTTGCCGTAAAGGCAACCTTTTTGACAATCAAAACGCGCGATGTCATTAGCTTTTAAAACTAATTTGTTACGCGGCATCAGTTAGTGTTGTGATAACTACTTAAGTAGTTAACTACTTAACTACTTAACTACCATGATTTTGGCTACCTACTTACTAACTACCTACATTCAAAAAATTAAGTAGTTAATACAAGTAGTTAACAAAGTAGTTACAAAGCAGGCAGAAAGTAGTTAGCGGAGTAGGCAGAAAGTAGTTAGTGCAGTAGACAGTCAAATAGTTAGTGAATTTAAACAATCAATATTTGCAGGGCGCATATATTAAAAAAAAACACACAGTTGTTTGAAACAAAATGTGACAGCATGTATATATTTATAGTAATTTGCACGCCTAAAGTGTCTTTAATAAAAATCCATATCTGGGCACTCAACAGTGATTTTATAGTTTATATACATACACATGCTTTACAGTTTATGAACCCAATTCAAATTGTAGTAATGATTTAATTAAAATTTTTAAAAAAAATACGTCATAAAATATATGGTTGAAATAAATTATATTAGACTATCTTTGATTACTACTTTTAGTTAAAATAGAACAAAAATCTGTTGGTTTTTATTTAATCTAGTGTAAAATAGGATCATTTTTTATTTAAGTTTTTTAACAGAAAAAAGCAAAAGAATTAGATTTTTTTAGAAATGGATTGATCACATTTATTATGAATCCATAATGTACGGTTAAAAAATGTTTAAGTTTAAGAAAGTATTTGAAAACATAATCATAATCATAATTTTGTTATAAAATGAATATTGAGCTAGGGGTTAGTCATAAACTCTTGTTTTTATTAAAGGTGAACTGGGGAGTTAAACTTTTTATTTTTTCGATTTTGATTGTTTTTTGTTAAAACCTTATTCCTGCCCCTAATATCCCACAAAAAATTTTGTAACAAAATATCTCCAGTGATTCAGAAGTTATGAACCCACAAAAATGGCATTTATTGACAATTCTGTACGTGAAAGAGTGCTCAATAGTTATAGTTACAATTCATGCATTCAAAAAAAGCGGCTACTTTCTACTTTAATTTGGTACCTTGATCGTTAGGATTGGTACAGTATTTGTCGAGATATTGCGTTTGGTACAAAAAAACCCCAACGATTTTGCTAAAAAAACCAAACGGCGGTAGTAATTTGATGAAGTTTGCCTAATATTTTTGTCGTCACTTTGTATTTGTAGCAAATAAAAGCGCGGGTGTTTTGTATGGGAAATGCAATATCTCGACAAATACTGCACCAATCTTAACGATTAAGGAATCAAATTAAAGTAGAAAGTAGGCGTTTTTTTGAATTTATAATTTGTAACTTAAATTATTATACCCATTCAGCAAGCTTTCACGCACAGAATTGTTGAAAAGCGCCTTTTTTTGGAGGGGGTCATAAACCTCTGGAGATATTTTGTTGAAAAAATTTTCGTGGACCATTGGGGCAGGGGTAAGGTTTTCACAAAAAATCATCAAAATCAAAGCCAAAAAGGTCGACTTTGTACCACACCTTTAAACAAAATTTGCACTCTCACGTTTCCGTTGTTTAACAAGATGATACAAATGAGACAAACAATGTTAATATATCGTCTTTTTTCAAATCCACCCAAAGTGGGTAATTAATTTTAAGTTTTTAAGTTAACTTTACAATAAATTAATTTTTTCTTTTAAAAAACTTTTTGAATTTCAACTATATTATATCTCAACTATCTAGCAGTCTTAAAAGTATTTTTAAATATAAATAACTCGCAAAAAACCAATAAAATATGAAAATGGGTAATTGGTAAATGAGACAAAGTATTTCTTACATTAAAAATTCAAATTTTTAATTCTACTAAGATTTTAATATAAGTATATATTTAGTTAAAAAATTACCCACTTAACTACTTACTACTTAACTACTTACTACTTAACTACCTAGTTTAAAATTTTAAGTAGTTAACTACCTACTTACTACCTACTTGTAATTATATTTAACTATTTAACTGCCTACTTATAATTTTAAAAGTAGTTAACTACCTACTTAACTACCTACTTTGATTTTTGGCTAACTATCACAACACTAGCATCAGTTGGTTATTTAAAACGAAATAGCCTTCAAGAGGGCTAAATCGTGACCATTTTAAAACAGTTTTCTATTGGAAGCAACTGTTTTCATAGTCTTTTTTCTTTTTTGTAACCAAAATAAACAGTTTCAATTAAAATTTTGCCGACCTTATCGCATAAGAAGTCCAAATTGTCTTTGTAAATAGTTAGTAATTGTCTAAATAGTTGGAAACCTATATAAAAACATACCATTAAGTTAACCGATACGCCTTAAGACATAAGTCTAATATGTTTATACCGACTACAAATTTAACAAAATTATATAAAAAAAACTATTTAAGAAAAGAAAAAGAAAAAAAAAACAAAATAATTAATATAAAAAAATTTAGCGGCGAAATTAAAAGAAAATAAATAAAAATAAAAATAGTATTTTTCGTAAGCTTTGTTCGTTTTTTTATATTAAACAGCTATAAGATCAAATGTATTAAAATATAATTGTTTAAGAAAATTAATGTTCTTTTTTAATTGATGCAAAAAGAAGAGATATATATATATTTATGTCAAAATACAAAGGGATGTATACATAATTATTAAGATTACCTCAGATCCTGCCAATATTTTGACAGATGTGGTCATGGATTTTATGCCATCGCTTTGTACAGTGATATCAGCAATAACGTAGTATCCCACGCGGCAATTAATTATTTTTCCCACGTCTTCAATGCTCCAAAAGAATGCGATTGCATCGTCCTTCAATTTGAGAGATTGAACGTAAAAATGTCGTAGCTGAGCATTTTGATTTTTCTGCATATATAAAATGATACCCAAGATTTTCGATGTTTTTTTCAGCAAGTGCCCCGAGAGAGGCTTCAAACACCTCCCAGATTTTCGATGTATAGTTGATTGATAATTTGTTTAAGATGACTTCGTCATCAACCACAAAAGTTTTAAAAAGTGGGCCGCAGACAGTGGACCCCCAAATTTTCTAGTTGTCTGCCAGGTTTCGAATGGTTCCAGAGAAGAAAAGCCAAAGAGTTTGATTGCTACAAAAGTGACCCGTGGAGTAGCGTTCACAATTTGAATAAAATTGGCGCTGTTTTGGTTCATGATAATGCAGTACATGAAATATGAGAAAAAATTAAGAGTACAAAAAATGCAAGAACGGTTGATTTTCCACAGAAAGGACATGAAATATGAAAAAAATAAAGTTGTTTTTTTTAAACACAGTACTTAAAATATAAGAAATTAATATTCCAAATTAGAGTACTTGAAATATGAGAATTAACGTTTCAAATTAGAGTACTGGAAATACGAGAAATTGAATGGTTTAGATATAGTAAGTGCAATACGAGAAATACAGTTTTTCTAAATAAATTTCATTATGTTTAGAATTATAATTTACACAAAAATATAATTTACATTTTACAGGTCCTTAAATTATATTGCGACTGAACAAAAGTCGGCAAATTAGAAGCCGATGATGTAGTAATTTCCTTATTTAATTTAGGAGAAACGAATTTGTCATTTTCTGTATCCTTGTATTGTTTTAGGTGAGAAGGCAATTTTGAAGTTGAGGAGTCTGATAATTAAAACCCAGGGTTTGGTTGCCCTAGATCCGCTATATGTGAGCGTTTCCAAGGTTTTATACAATTTAAATGAACTTTGAACGTGGGTGATCAAAAGATTTTATATCAGCATTTGGATTGGAAATAATAACAATACAATATGGTTCCGTCCATTTGGAAGTTAATTTTGAGATTAAACACCCGTTTTAACCGCAGGGCAATAAAGAATAAAAGCACCAAATCCCCAGTTTTACACCCGCGAGTATAAGCTGTTTTATCATAATATTCTTTTTGGCGCGTTTGTGCAATTTTTAAACATTTGCGCGCCAAACTCCAAGCTATTTAAAAACCTTCCAAAATTTCTGTGTGATAATCGGGAATTTCCCTATAAGGTTTAAAATATGGGAGTAAGCTATAATCTTGAGTAGTGAAAGCGTATCGTCCAAACATTAAAAAGAAAGGGCTGTCTCCGATTGATTCTTGTGCAGGTTTATGGTAAGAAAATTGCAAAAATGGTAAATAAAAATCCCAATTTTGTTGATTTTCATTAACAAATTTACAGAGCATATTTGATAGGGTGTCATTAAATTTTTCTACAATGCCATTGGTTGCGGGATGGTAAGCAGTAGTATTTAATTTATCAGTTGTGAATAACTCGCAAACTTCAAGTGCCAAAGAAGATAAGAAATTACAACCACGATCACTTAAAACGGAATTACAAGTTACGTATCTACAAAACATTTCAATGACTAGTAAACATGCAATTGTAGATGCTTTAATATCAGGTACCCTCGAAACATTCGGGAAAACAAGATAAATAATCAGAAAATACCACAATATATTTATTGCCATTTTCAGATAAAGGAAAGGACCCAAACAGTCAACAGCTAACACCTCCATTACATCAGAAGGTATTGGTACTAAAGGCTGTTTTTCCTTTTTACCTGGGTTGTTTGCACGCAAGTAAGACATGACTCACACCATTATTTAACGTCTCAAAATTGACCGCGCCAAAAATAAAATCGCTGTAATTTTGATAGTGTTTTTTAAAACCTAAATGATCACCACCAAAAAAAGTGTTGTGATATGATTCTATTAACTGGTCTTGTAAACTATGTGGTACTTCTGCTAATGCTCGTATATAAATATCATTTTTTTGTTTGCATATCTCTTAAATAATATAAACAATTATCATCTCCTAATATGAATAACCTATAATGTTTAACCTATATAATTTATAATGTAAGCGGCTTCCTTAGGTAAATCTGGAAGATCACCACTATAAAGGAATTTTATAATTGGACTACATTCAGAATCTTTTTGTTGAAAATCGAGTAAATTGAAAGGCTTAAATGTATGATCATCTGAATCATTTGAATTTTTAGATATAGTGTTGCATTTGAAAAGTCGAGATAAACAATCCGCGTTTCCATGCTTTTACCTGGTTTATAAAGAAATTCAAAATCATATTCTTGGAGGATTAGGCCCCATCGTTGTAAGCGCGCGGAGGCATGTTCAGTATAGCCTTTGGCTAGAAAACTTTGGGGTAAATGATCCGAATCTTTAGGAAATTTGCTTCCAATTAAGTAATAAAAGAATTGTTTTAGAGCCCAAATTACAGCTAAGGCTTCTTTTTCAATTGTTAAATAATTTTTCTCGTGTTTTAATAAAGTACGTGAAATAAAAGAAATGGGATGTTCAAAACCTAAATCGTCTTCTTGGCTTAAAACGGCTCCCAAACCAACACCAGAGGCATCGGTTTGTAATATAAAAGGTTTGTTTTTAAAATCAGGAAATTTTAAAACAGGAGCTTTAATCAAAGGTTTTTGTAATTTAAGAAATGCATTTGAACATTTTTTTTAGCAGGTAAATTTTGTATCCTTTTTTAATAAAATTGTTAAAGGTGACGCAATGTTAGCATAAAATAGGATAAAGCGACGATAATAAGAGATTCTAAAGTACAAACTTCACCATCATTTTTACGTATGGGAAGTTTTAAAACAGTATCTACTTTATTGTAAGTTGGAAGTAAACCCTCAGAACTCACAGCGTGTCCCAAAAACTCAACTTTACTTAGTCCAAATTGACATTTTGAAGGTTTTAATTTTAAATTATGAGTGCGAAATCTTTTAAGTACTATTTTTAGATCGCAAATATATTGATCAAAGGTTGAACTATAAATAAATATATCATCAATGTAAACTTTAACTTTAATTAATTTTGGTAGTTTAAACCCGATATTACTATTTCTAAAAACATACGCGAATAAATTCATAAAGACCTGCGAAACAAATAAAAGCGGTTTTTTCTCTAGATTTCTCTGTAATACCAAATTGCCAAAAAGCGCTACGGAGGTCTAAAACGGAAAAGAATCGAGCATTTCCAATACTATGAAGTAATTCGTCAATGCATGGTAGGGAGTGCGAATCCTTTTTGGTAATAGCATTATCTTTTGAAAAGTCTATACAAAATCTTTAATCACCAGATTTCTTTTTGACGGCCAAATTACATTTTGTTTTAACATTTCATCAATGTGTTCCAAAACTATAGCTTTTTGTAATACGGGTATTCTGTAAGAACGTTGTCTTATCCGAGGGTTATTACCTACATCTATATTCATTTTAATAATATCGCTAAAACCAAGATCAAACTCATGTTGTGAAAAACAATCATTAAATTTGTCTAGTATTTGCCATAATTGTTCTTTTTGAGATTCTAATAAAACAGAGTTTTCAAAAGAAAATTGTTCTTTTGCTTTTAAAAGATTTTTATTTTTGTTTTCTTCTGAAAGAGTATTAATAATATTATGTATGGGTAGTTGATTAGGGCACCAATTTTGTGCATAAGTATGAAATTTTTCAGGAGGAATAGCTCTAGTGAAAGAAATTGATTTACATAAAAGTATTGGTTTGTACGTTTGATTACTAATAATAAGAAAAAATTGATTAGCAATACATTGAACCGAACATGAGAAAAATAAACCAAAACCCTCAAAAACTCTTTTGGTTCTATCAAAACAATTTCTTTGGTGAAATTACTTTTTGACTCCAAAGAGCATAAGACTATTTGAAACGTCATTGGCAGTATTATATAATCATCAACAAGCGAAACTTTTGACTCAAAACAGTTATTATTAGAATTTAAACTTGAGTTAACAACATTTAAATTTGAAATTTTTGAATTATGCGAATTTTTAGTATTTTCACCAAAAGAGATTGTTTGATTTTGATAATTAATTGTAATAGGCGGGAGGACTTTTAGTGAATAAATTCGCACTAAGCACTCATAAGGACAAATTTTATTGGGAGTAATGTAGGATGCGTCATTTACAGTATATTTCACAATAGCAAATTAGAATAGTGATTAATCGATGAATAAGCACGTCTCCATATCCATTATTAAAAAAGTATATAATCTAAACCTTTTAAGCTAATAGTCATAATTTCAATTCTTATAGTTATACTCTAGTGTAAGTCCTAAGATAATCTCTACTACTGATTTCTTAATACTGTTACTTCTTGGAAGCGTGCTTGTCCAGCCGATGCATTGGTATTTCCTAAATTCTTTTCCTTGTAAATAAATTGTAAATAGAAACCCGGTTGTTTTATTGCATTTACAAACCACTTCACGCATTTTACTGCTACACCAACTCGTACGCTTATTTCGAGCACGCTTCATGTGGTGACCCCAGAGTGTAGCAGTAATTTTGTGTATTGTGGTTTAAGTAAATTTAGTTTTTTGTTAAGGTTGTAAAATTTCTTGTTGTTTTACCGGTAAAACTTAGGCTGATCACCAAAATTTTTATTTACAATTTGTTGTGTTGTTATTTTTTAAAAACTCTATTGTTTTTTTAGTTTTACGTAAAATTTTTTTTTTTATTTTATTCTAAGTTATTTAGATAATTTTGTGGTTGTTACAGCGCTATAAATATTTTTTTTTAATATTTGGTACGGCCGTTTTCAGTTTTATTTAAATAAGATAATTCCCTGCGATGTTGTTTATATATTAATTGTTAGATTTACTAGAATAGACTTGGTCCGCGCGATTTAATTCCGGCTGTTGAGTTATAAAAAAGAATAAATAAATAAATAGATATTTCCGCGCTTAGTTCAGTTTGGTACTGTTAAAATTTGATTTTAAAAATTGTGCGTACCTAATATTTTTTTTGTCTGTGTGTTGCTTCTTAATTTATGAGTTTTCCTTTGGACAATACACGATCTAAAACATCTGAATATTTGTCCCGTGTTAAAAATTTTTAAATTCTTTCTTATTTTTAATCTTACAAAATGTCTCAAGATTTTAAGGAATAGTTACTTGCTATACAGGGTAAATTAAATGACAACAATTTAGCAAATAGAGATCGTCATGAACCAACGATGGGAGAGTTGTAACATTTTAAAGGAAAAAATTACAAAGTTTTCCAGTTTTTCTACAAAGATTTAATCGTTGAGCTGATGCAAATGGTTTTTCTAGTCACAAACGAGCATCAATTCTTCCTAGTTATTTTGAGGGACACGCGGAACTTGCTTATACTCGTTTGCTGTTGGAGCAACCTGGGCAAAAGTTTGCCAGTTATGACGCTATGTGCTTAGGGGTATCTAGCCCCGAAACGCAAGTACTAGAAGCGTCAGATTTGGCGAATTGCCGTCAGCAGGTCGATAAAGCAGTCAATGAATTTGTGGATAAGCTGCCTTCTCTAGTAGATGAAGCTTATTCTTCAACAAGTAAGGAAATAAAAGTCGTTTGTTGTGCGATCAATGTTATGATAATGTGTTACCTCGTTTACTAAAACCATTTATGTATATTAAAGTTTTAACCTTTGAAGATGCTGTTAAAGCATGTAGGTTAGAAATTAAGTTACAAAAATCTCAAAATAAAACACCAATAATATCTTATCTGGAACGCCCACAATCACTAGAAAATCGCTTCTATGAATAAGCTTTCTAATACTTCTTTGTCTGAATCTGAAACCCTTAGCTCACGGCTTGATTCTATTGAATCGCTTTTGTACCAAATGTATCGGACTTCCCGCCAGCCATCTGTTTATGAAAATTTCTAACATCCAAGCGCCAACAAAGGTAGCCTAAGCCTGTTTTGTAGCTCAGCCCAGCCGTTACTCATCTGTCCAATTCTATTCTTTTGTCACTTTCATCAATTCCTGTAATTCATGCCGTTACCCGCCTTCCTTTGGCAATTCAAGTCCTTTCTCAAATTTGGGCCCTTGCGCTGTCTGTACAGCATGTGGGCGAGCTGGTCACTTTTGTTTCCAGTGTTACTCATGCTTATCAAACTCATTAATTTCCTGCTGGCGCCCACCTCCGCCTCTGTAATACGATCTCAATCACCTGCACCTGCCTTTTTGTTAAATTCTTAATCTTTAATTGGTTTATGGGATTCCGGCAGTGCATTAACTATTATGTCTTATACCAAAGCCCAATTAATTCCCAATTTTGTCATGCTTCCCGCTAAATTGTCCCACGATCTTGCGGTTGCGTCCCGTATATTAAATGTTGTGGGTTCTAGTCAATTTTTTATAAAATCGGTAATCACAGTTTAAAAATTACAGTTCATATTACTGATGTGCCTTTCGCTGCTTTTGATTGTATAATAGGTACAGATTGCATTAGACGTTTCAGGAAGTGTACTCTTAGCTGGGACTCATGTTATATTGAAATGGCATATAGCGGAAAAGTACCCTTTGCAATGAAATCTGTTTCTCAGGGGTGGGATCAAATGTATTCCATAACACCAGCTATGCCAGTTACTCTGCCAGCGCGTAGCCAGTGTATTTTTCCTGTGGTGTTGTCAAGGATTACCTAATACAATGGAGGATTATGATTGTTTGTTTTTGACCTTTCCTTAGAAAACCATAATTAGAAAACTTTGGGGTTCCCGCGGGCTTCCTGGGACAAAAGGCTGTATACCCCATAAAGTGTTAAATCCAACTAATTCAAAAATATTTCTGTTTCCTACTTCAGTAATTGGCACCACATTTGTGGACTTTTATCACCACATGTTTATTACGCTAATCTTCCTTCTAACAATCAAATTCTTCAAAAGATATGTCATTTTTGTCTCAAATTGATCTTGCGAAAAAGCGTGTTATCAGCTGCACAACAAAAACAGCTTTTGGACTCGCTTTCTAAATACTCACATGTTTTTTTGAGTTCAGTTTTTGATTTAGGACAAACATCAGCAATTTTACACAAAATTGACATGAGAGACTCTCCTCCTTGCAAAGTTCGTCCTTATAAGGTACCCTAAAGGCTACGTAAAGAAGTTCAAGAGAAGGTTGAAAGAATGGATAAACAAGGCATTATAACACCTAGCAATTTGCCGTGGTGCAGTGGCGTGGTTATCATTCGAAAAGAAGATGATGGTTTAAGGTTTGCCTGCAACTACCGTGCTTTAAATGCCATCACTAAGTCTGATGTTTATCCACTTAAAAATGTTAGGGACATTTTGGATTTTTTGTCCATAAGCCAATTTTTTCTCTTCTTTTGATTTAATTAGTGCTTACTGGCAAATTCTAATGCATCCTAAGTCTCAAGAAAAAACGGCTTTTGCAGTTTCGAATATGAGTTTATATGAGTGGACAGTAATGCCGTTGGGTTTAAAAATGTGATAGCGTCATTTGGCAGGTTAATGGATGTTCTTTTAAGCGAATTACAGTAGGAAAATTGTTGTGGTTACATTGATGTTATTCTTATTTTTCAACTAATTGGGATAGTCATCTTAAAGACATTACACATGTTTTTGATTGGCTAGCTCTTTATGAGTTAAAATTAAAGCCTAAAAAGTGTTTGTTTGGCGAAAAAAAATATCGTATTTGGGCTATGTCATTTCATCTCAGGGAATTAAAGTTTCGTCCAAAAATATGGCTGCTATTCAAAAATTACACACTCCAAAAACCGTAAAAGATGTACGCATTTTTTTGGGAATGACTTCTTCCTATAGCTCACATATACCAAATTACGCCAAAATTGCTAATCCTCTTACCACCTTACTACACAAGGACGTTTGTTTTGTTCGGGAAACTTCGCAAATAAAAGTTTTTCAAAAACTTAAAAATTTGAAAAGAAAACCAAGGAAATCTTTGGCATAAAATAAGAGCAATTGATTTGTCAGGGGGAAATAATAAAATCTATTAATTGCTACAGCAACAAAGGTTAAAACGTTTATTTTCATCATAAAAGCTTTTGACCCGTTCTTGGATCATCCTCAGTTGAAACATTTTGTTAGAAAAGTAGAAAAGTTACAATAAATAGTAAGTAGTAAATAATAAAATCACACAAAAAGAAAATTAAGAGGAATGAATAAAGTTAAAGGTAGATAAAACGCACAATTATAAAATAGAGTAAGAAAAAAATTTGATATTATAACATTATTATCACAAAAAAAGGTTTTAAAAAAGTTTTTTATATGAACTAAATACCTGAGTACATCCTGGTACATAGTAGCCATAAAATTTAGTTCAAAAAAAATATTTTTTAAAACCTTTTTTTGTAGTAAAAATGTTATAACATCAAAATTTTTTCTTACTCTATTTTATAATTGTGCGTTTTATCTACCTTTAACTTTATTCATTCCTCTTAATTTTCATTTTATGTGATTTTTTACAAAAAACAAAGTTTTTACAAAAAACAAATTGTAAATAAAAATTTACAAATAAAAAAAAACAAATTGTAAATATGTTTTACCGGTACAACAACAAGAAATTTTACAACCTTAACAAAAAACTAAATTTACTTAAACCACAATACACAAAATTACTGCTACACTCTGGGGTCACCACATGAAGGGTGCTCGAAATAAGCGTAGCAGTAAAATCTTGGTGGTGTAGCAGTTGGTGTAGCAGTAAAATGCGTGAAGTGGTTTGTAAATGCAATATAACAACTGGGTTTCTATTTACAATTTATTTACAAGGAAAAGAACTTAGGAACTACCAATGCATCGGCTGGACAAGCATGCTTCCAAGAAGTAACAGTATTAAGAAATCAGTAGTAGAGATTATCTTAGGACTTACACTAGAGTATAACTATAGGAATTGAAATTATGACTATTAGCTTAAAAGGTTTAGATTATATACTTTTTAAATAATGGATATGGAGACGTGCTTATTCATCGATTAATCACTATTCTAATTTGCTATTGTGAATTATACTGTAAATGACGCATCCTACATTACTCCCGATAAAATTTGTCAGTAATTAGATAATTAACAAGTCCTCTCTGATTGCAGTTAGTACTGCCCCAATGAATGTGATGTGCATTAGCATCTCCACCTAAAATTATAGGGGTTTTGATGGAAAGAACTGTGCTCAACTAAAGAAATAAATTCTTATACTTACAAATTAACTCTTTAGATTAAACACTTAAAGCTGTAAATATGCAATTGTGTATACAAACTGTAGCAGGGAAATCAGAAAGCGTATTATGTGTTGGAATTTTGGATCAACCATACATTACAAGCTCGTGAAAAACAGTTATAGGAGCAAAAATAGGCATACTAAAATTAACATAAATAAATTGTAAAATTGGAATAGGTTTCCCGCCAAAAAGTCGTTTAATTATACCAGTTTTTTGGTAAATAAAAGTATTATTTCTTAATTGTAAAGGTATCTTGTTAACTAAAGAGCAATCCTTTGGTGTAAATTCGTGTTGTATTAAATTGGTTAAAGGGTTTAGAAAACCTTTGTTTTTGATTTTGTTAAAAGTAAATTCTATTGGAATTTCATGACTACATCTCGAGTTCATTGGCAAAAACTTAATGTTGGTGGAAGATATTTCCTCACAAGGCCATACTTCAATAATTCTAGAAGTTGATTTTGCAAAAATATTACAACGTTGCAATAATTCACAAAGCGCTTCAGTAGGGTTTGCTAATATAGAAGCAATTAGTAAATTTACAAAAGAATTCATAGCATGAGAAGTAGTTTGCATAGAATGCGAAAAAGCTACTCTTAAAGCCGATCAGAATTAGTTATGACAGCTTGAAGCTGACTTGCTTTACTACACCGTTATAATTCGCTTTAAAATTACGCTTAAGACTATTTATATTTCTTTTATCTCTTGAATTAATGATTTAAGTACAAGAAATATGAGAAAACATTTGATGACAACGCGTTACGGTGAATTCTTCCCAAAATGATAAACGCAATTCATTGGTCGAAAAATATTTCGAAACAATCGTCAGATTTAAAAGTTAAATCCTTTTTACCTAATAATAAGGAAATTGCAATAAATACGGCCCAGGTAAATTGTACAGTATTTCTTAAAGAAACACCAAGTCTTGCAAACAAAGAAACATCGCAAGAGTTACAGAAAAATTATGTCAACCCTATTGTAAAAAAATTATGTCAACCAATCCAAATTAGTGTAAATATGATGTGTGTTTCATACTGCGTTAATTCTAGTCATAAATCTCATAATGAAAACAAAACTGTTTTTAAAACTTCAAAAAAAAAAAACTGGAGTTTAATTCAATCCAAAATAATGAGTTAAAATACAATTTCTCAAAAAGCAATAATAAAAATGATTTTAAAAAAAAACAGAAGCTTGTAATGGTTCTTTTAAATTACAACCACAATGTTTCGTTGAAAAAGAATTAAAATCATTTTTAGAAAAATCTCCTTAATTTTTTATTGGATCAACAATCGGATTTGAAGACTCATTTTCGTCTTCATTAAACCATTCTAAAGAATCTTTGAATTTATTTGATTACAATATTAAATCTCTTGATTATTTAGATTTATATTTATGGTATATTTTCACCATTTTACCGCTTATTATTTCTCCAATAGCAGAACTATCTCAATCAATCGAAGGTGTGGAAACTGTAAGTAATTATCCTTTATTTTATTTTGATGATTTAAAGAATGAAAACAGCTATAATTTAAAAATTAGTAATTCATTACCTAATTTATCAAAAACTAACAATGTTTCTCATTTCTCTTTCTCTCAGCATTATCGCTTTCTTTATTCTTTACATGTACTTTTTCCTTAAATTTTATATATTTCACATGTCTTTTATTAGGTTTTATTTGTATTTCACATACAAAAATCCCATCATCAAATCCACTTTATGTCAAACAACAAAAGTTAAAATAATGTGGCGATTGCCAGATAATATTCCGTGCAACAATATTCATAGTGGGTTAGCTTTAGATGTTGAAAATGTAACTCTTAAACTTTTTAAACTTAATATAATTGAGTATAAAACTTCAGCTTGGGTTTGCAAAATTGTGACTCGCAAAATTAAAACGTTTACATATTTTTTTTAATGATGGGCGTTTAAAAAAAGAAACAACAATAAACAAAATTGTCGACGTTGAAATATGCAAAAGAATGATAAAATATAAAAGATATAAAAACCAAGATTTAGAATTTCATAAAGATCTTTGGCAAACAAAAAACAAATTAAATTGGCAGTAACCAGGCCTTTTATGGGATTTTTGCAAATGGAAAACTTTTCAAGTTACTAACGCATATTTATAAAGAACTAATATTTATAAACACCATGACATGGCTTACTTTCAAAGTGGACTTGGTGATGCGATTACGTGCTCATATTTTCGCGGTACATGTAGCTTAGAGAAAGGACACTTTTTGTCCTGGACACCTGAGTTTAAGGCTAAATGTGAATATATTTTATTTAGAAGTTTATATTTCCACAAAATGGGAAACAATTACTTAGCCGCTAATGATGAACTAGCCTTAACAACAAATTCACATAAAACAATCAGATCATGTGGTGGTGATATTCTCACTATTAGCGACCAAAGAATTCCGTTAATCATTTTGGGAAGAATTCACCGTAACATGTTGTCATCAAATGTTTTTTTATATTTCTTGTACTTAAATCATTAATTCAAGAGATAAAAGAAATATAAATAGTCTTAAGCGTAATTTTAAAGCGAATTATAATGGTGTAGTAATGAATGACCAATTAGCAAGTCAGCTTCAAGCTGTCATAACTAATTCTGATCGGCTTTAAGAGTAGCTTTTGCGCATTCTAAGCAAACTACTTGTCATGCTATGAATTCTTTTGTAAATTTACTAATTGCTTCTATATTAGCAAACCCTACTGAAGCGCTTTGTGAATTATTGCAACGTTGTAATATTTTTGCAAAATCAACTTCTAGAATTATTGAAGTATGACCTTGTGAGGAACTATCTTCCACCAACATTAAGTTTTTGCCAATGAACTCGAGATGTAGTCATGAAATTCCAATAGAATTTACTTTTAATAAAATCAAAAACAAAGGTTTTCTAAACCCTTTAACCAATTTAATACAACACGAATTTACACCAAAGGATTGCTTTTTAGTTAACAAGATACCTTTACAATTAAGAAATAATACTTTTATTTACCAAAAAAGTGGTATAATTAAACGACCTTTTGGCGGAAAACCTATTCCAATTTTACAATTTATTTATGTTAATTTTAGTATGCCTATTTTTGCTCCTATAACTGTTTTTCACAAGCTTCTAATGTATGGTTGATCCGAAATTCCAACACATAATACGCTTTCTGATTTCCCTGCTACAGTTCGTATACACAATTGCATATTTACAGCTTTAAGTGTTTAATCTAAAGAGTTAATTTGTAAGTATAAGAATTGATTTCTTTAGTTGAGCACAGTGCTACAAGCAAAACCCCTATAATTTTAGGTGGAAATGCTAATGCTCATCACATTCATTGGTGCAGTACTAACTGCAATCAGAGAGGACTTGACCTTATGAATTATCTAATTACCACAATATTAG
>JASAMX010011189.1:0-13325 GCA_030248175.1 Microlaimidae sp. YZB2_3 | reverse complement strand
TTTATATCAACAGTAGCTATTTTCTACGTTCCTAAGTTTTTTTTTATTTTTGATTTATAAAAGACTTTAGCCTGAAAGAATTTACATAAACTTTACTTTCTTTTAGAAATATTTCAACTACATTTTACGCATGTAGTCATGTTCCTAAACCTCGAAACATCTGATATGAAAAACCTAAAGTCTTGGATACATAAAGTTTTGTATCGATGACCATTAACAACAGATGGAGGTTCACAACTTTCGATCCCAAAGATTTAATATGAAATGCAAAATTGAGACTAAATGTAAAATAAAAATACTAAGGCATGTCAAATAATTTACACAATAAACAAAATCGCACTTAAACGAAAAGCGTCAAATATAGTACAATTTAGTCTTTCCAAGCCCCCCGAAGTGGCCATCCCAGGATGACATCATCGGCTTTCCGAACAACACCCCGACTGGAAATCTCGGTCCCATTCCTGAGCCCCGAATTTCCCAATCTCAAACTCAATCTGGTTAGACCTTATACTTACATTGTACTTTTCTAGTCTTTTAACATTGCAAAAATATTCAGAGATATTTGTATCTAAAACAAAAATTATATATCGTGTAATTTTTTTAGGGGCTTTAGAATTTGTATTTTATTATTTAATTAATGTTATGCGGAGTGGACTTTGCTTCAAGACACATTTTTTTTCAAATTAAATTTAAAAGATTGGACTGAGAACTGGGCTCGAACCATCAACTTTTTTCTCGGTATGAGAACATTCTACGACTGAACTACCCCTAAACAACGATAACATATTGCTAAATTTTAATTTTCGCCTACAAGGTCCGGGTTTGATTCTTACACTGAGATAAACTAGTTCTGAATAAGTTTTTTAGTGTATGAAAACGGTACAATGACAACTAGCGCCAATCATACGTAGGAGGAAAATTGAGAAACAGCGAGCGACCAATACATTTTACTGTGTCAAAGATTTATTAGTTCAAAACCTCAACCCCTCCCCTTTAAAATTTTAAAAAATATTTCTTAATATTACGAAAACATTTTTGGGGATTTTTAATTTTTTGCCGCTTCGTAGGTACAGCGCTGCTGCCGTGCTTGGTTTCCATTTTCTTAAGGTTTCAATTAGCGAAAATGCTTCTATTTAAAAGTTTGGAATGCACTTTTTTAAATGATTTTTTTTACAAGGATGCGAGTGATTGAAGGTGAAGTTGCGAGTGAAAAATCAATTTTACCTAGGTTAAAACCGGAGTAAATTTTTTCTATTGTTTTAAGGACAAGAATTTATCCAATTCGAGAGGTGGGTAAATATTTTCTACCGTTGGAATAATTTAATAAAAAATAAAATACGCGCATTGACTAAATTTTTTATTTTGCGTGAGGTGGTTTTGCAGCGGGAGAAAAAAAATTTTAAAAAATTCATTGCATTCATTTTCACTCCCATATGCGGCAGTTTTATTAATTCCCAATATATTATTATTTTTTTGATATTTTTATTGGAATGGATCGATCGGGGTAAATATAAGTGTTTCTTCAGAATGCGACCCCAGAACCTTAAAAAAACCTATGTCTGTTTGAAATTAGTTTTAAAGCAAATATTAACTATATTTTTTCTAATACGAAATCATTGTTCACAAAAATACTATTTCAGTGATGATTTCTAACTATTGTGACGTTTAATTCAAAAACCAAAACTTATTTAGCACAAACTGATATATTAAAACATTTCACTTAGTGAAACATATCATTGTAGCAATTTTAATTAAGTATAGGTTTAAACTGAGGCACTAAGAAAACTACTATTTTTTAAATTTAATTTTTTTTCTTTTTGTACCCTCCCTTCTACAGTAAAAAACGGCCAGTTTTAAAAGCTGGTTCGCACCCAGTTTCAAGCCCCAATTTTTAAATTTAATTTAAAAAAGTAGGTCTCGAAGCAAAGTCCACAGTGATAATTGTGGATATTTAATAATAAATAATAAATGGATAAATAATAAAATATATTTACTTATATTACTTAAAATTGACTGAGCCGGCAAGATCAAAACAATGGATTGTTGCATAAATGAAAAAAGTATATTTTAAATAAGAGAAAAAAATTGTATTAAACATTAAAACTTATATTTAGAACAGGAATTCGCCCCAAAACCTTCGGTAAACAGTTTTTTCATTATGTGTCAAAAACCCTTGACAGTTTCCGTGGAATCCAGTCGCACTGTGTCAAACGGTGTCATGGGAAACAGCTCTCCGCAAACCAGTTCATGCTCCAGGAGTAGTAGTAGACAAGCCTCAAGTGAGTTCTGGTAAAATTAAATGAAGGGAAAACAGAGGGATGTACATAGAAAACTGGTTATGCGAACTCTTATAATATGCATAAACAAAGGATGTAGCAGGCAGATAGGCTAGAGGCAGATAAAAATTTCTAAAAAAACAGATTGAGTTGTTTGCAACTACATAGTAGGAAAGTGCGAGGCAAATAAGAGTCAAGTGAAACCACTAGATCTATACCAGATTGCTAGCAAGTTTGGGTCCCACAATCGCTCCTAAGAAACGTTCTTGTACCACGTTACCAGGATATTTACGGTAGAGGGAGCCGAAAATACAAATCGCTATAAAACATCTTCAAAATTTAACGATAAATCCTATGGAAACAGTCCATTCAACATCATAAAAACGTCAAAACATCGGCGCCACAACACGTTCACCTGGCGACGGCGTCACAAAGCCTAAGCGAAGCCTAAATCTAAGCCCAACCAATTTTTTCTTTTGAGCTTCATTGTTGGTAGCTTCAAATTTCATAAAATTTACGATTTCTCCAAGTTCCATCCTTGTGGCTTTTAAAACCCCGTACCGCTACCAGCATGGTTGTTTCTTGCTATATTTTTGTTACCCCTGTGGATTCACTTGTGCTGCCTCTACTTATATATCATCACGTTAGAATAGGATGTTTCACGTCATATTCTTATAATGAAAAAAGTTAAAATTTAGGTCCAGAGGACAATCAAAGCCCAACAACTAGAAGGAAAAGAAAGTATACAAAGAAAGCAGAACACGAAAAAGACGCAGAATATTTAAAAAAACGGGAGAATGAATTTTTAGGGAATTCTTTTCTGTATTTGTCATTCGGCAATATGTCATTTAGCCGTTGACAAAATCGGCTATATACATAATATTTGTCATGATTTGCCGTTTTCGTTTGTTTAATTTCTTATTCGAAGATAATATTAATTTTATAGGATGGAAAGCTTTCGCAAATGAAATTGTAATTTCATAAGTATATATGTGTCCAACAAGTGTAATCTGTTTTGCCATTTGTATCATGATTTTGCATTTGCTCAAAAATTCGCCAGTTACGCTTTCCGAGAATTTGAGGCTAAATTTTTTAATAATTTCTTAAGGCGTAAATTAAAAACATAACCAATACCATCCGTTCAGTTAATACGCATTAAGTTAAATCATTTTTTTTTGTTTTTTTTTTAATTTCCGACTATAATTTATCGATTTATTACTTACTCAATGTTACAAAATGTAAATACAATCCTTACGTATTTTTTGTGACTTCATAATTAACCAAAACTTATTTAATAATTTTATTTTAATTTTTCTGAAGTCAGCAAGTAAATCGAATATCTAATGTTTAAATATCGTTTGATATCGATGTTTGAATATCGAAAATTATTTAGTAAAAAAAATATAGAAATATTTTAAAAGTTTTCACAATTTTTACAAGGGGATAAATTAAGTTATTAAACTCCTGAATCGGAAAATAAATAAACTAGGGAGCACGGAATTAAAATTATCTGCAAAACATTTTTTATATCTTAACTAGTAAGCTCTATACCAATAACATTCATTTAGCAACTTCGGGTAAAATTTTAGTAATTTACTACCTGGGGTTTCTAAGCTTGTTTGATTGTTGGTAAATTCATCACCGTATAACCAATTCATATTTATTTCTGATTCTGAAGTGTTAACACCTTTCATGTCTCACCCACTTTGATATAATTAGCGAAAATCAAAAACTCTTACGGATGAACTTCAACAAAAAATTGAGAACTAATAGTTTTAAGGTAAAATAATTTTTAAAGGTACAATACAATTGTTGGCTTCTTACCAAAATAAGTTTCGAAATACAGTATATGATAGCTCACGAATGAATCAATTCGTTTAAATATTCGGCACAACAATTCTGCGCACTACATTAAAAAGTTTCTAATGCGACAAAAAATAGGACGCGCGTATATCCCCGGCCCCGATACGTCGAAATTGTGAGTCACAAGCATGGAAGCGAATCGTTAAAAAATTCGCCGAACCTCCCCAGCCGATGCGCCGCGAACACAAACAAAAGTAATATAATGAATTTTAATTAAGTTATTTTTTTAAGTAAACTGTAAAAAAATAAAGCATATTATAGAAAATTGTAAAAAATAAAGCATATAGAAAATCTTTATCTGCAACTATACTCAATCGCTTTTTGAATATTTGTTTTTTAAATTGAAAAAAGTATTGATAATATTCTTGGTATTGATATTAAATTACATAATAAAATATTTCTTATTGTTTTATAAATGTGTCCCATCAATGTTGTTCGGTTTTGTATTAAACCTGGACAGATATTTTATTTACCTATTACAATATGAAGTTTTTTTACTGTGTTGTCGTTCACAATATTTTTATTGATTTTAATAAAGTTACTATAGTTGGCTTCGTTTTACATTTGCGTTTGTTTAAAAAAGGGCCTTATCTTTCTTTAATTAGAGTACGCGTCAGTCCTGCAGTAATCCCCACTCCCCTGAATCAACAAGTACAGAAGAACATAACGGTACGAAAAAAGGTGTTACTGTCAAAGTTATCTAAATTTTAACAAAACACTTAAGTAACAAGATGCTTGTGCAACTACTGTATTTAAAATGAAAAGTTAGCCATTTTATACCACATTAATATGTTTTTTTCAAAAGCATAATTTAAGTTTTTTACTGTGATAAATAAATAACTACATAATTTCATTTTATAAGGCTTGACCATATTTTAAAAGACGATTTCCTACATAAATCAGGACCAAATTTATGGAAAAATTATCTTTTATAAAATACACACCGAACAAAGACAATTTTATGGCATCTCAATTAGTACGGTGCAGCCACAACCAGGAAACTTGGAGCCATGAGAAATTTTTGGGAGCCGGAGCCACGAGCAATGGGAACTTGGAGCCTTTAAGAAAGAATTGGTTCGGGTTAGATTAAGGTTTCGCTTAGGCTTAGGTAAACGTTTTTGCGATTTTTATTTTCGGCTCCAAGTTCCCGACTGCGGCTCCAAGTTCCCCGCTGGGACGGCTCCAAGTTCCCTATTTTTGGCTCCAAGTTCCAGCTCCAAGTTCCCAAGGCTCCATCGACTCTAAATCCGACCCAAGCTTGGCCTGGTAACTTGAGCGCATGGCCATGATGCCTTCTGCTGCATAGAATTTTTCAGAGATATTATGCAGAAGAAATCTTTGGCTATATGAGTTTTTGAGAAATTGCTCAGATAAAATAGAGACGGCGACGTCACCGCTTCGTTGATCTAAGTCTATTGATATAATGATTGTTTAGGAGAAAACTCGGCAAGCGGAACTGGAGACCTATAACAACTATAATAATTTACAGAGGGGACGCCAAACTCGGCAAATCTCCCATAACAGTGCTTTTTAATTTCAATTCGGATGGTTGCTCAATGTATAACTAAAACCGCAATGGTATAAAAATCGAAACGGCACGTAGGCTGCGAAAAAGTGAATTTAAATAAAAATTCAAGAAACTTTTTGAAAACGCTATTAATAAAAAATTTATTAAACAACTAGGCCTAGTTCACACGGAAGGATACTCAAAAGTGACAAAAGCGTCCACACGTAACATTCCCGCACGCGTTGAAATGTAAACTGTAGGAGAATCACGGACAGTCAATTCAATGTACACAAAGGTCTAAAAAGATTTTAAAATTATTTGTATTTGACTTTGGTGCAACGGAAAAAATGATCAGAAAACACGAAAAAAAACAAAATAAACATAAAACATTTATTCTAAAAAACAGCTGGTTGTAAACTTATTTCTTTTCATTTTTTTCCGGTCTTATACAAATTACTCCCAATTTTCTCGAGACCTTTGTGTACATTGAATTAACCGTCGTGATTCTTTAGTTGTCATTTGTCACTGCGGCGTCACACCTTGCGACTTGCTCACATCCTAGTAACAAGTGACAACTCCTTTACACGGTAGTGACAAGTGACAACGTAGGCCGGGTGCGGAGAAACTGCGCGGAACGTTGTCACTAGTCACTTGTCACTACGTTGTAAAAATGGATAGCCCTTCCAGCTAATGCTTTTTAATTTGATATTAAATTAAAAATTTATGACTATGGTTTTTTTAACTATTCGTTTTAAACCATTTTTAAAACATTTCTAAATGTATTGGTTTTTATATCAACAGTAGCTATTTTCTACGTTCCTAAGTTTTTTTTTATTTTTGATTTATAAAAGACTTTAGCCTGAAAGAATTTACATAAACTTTACTTTCTTTTAGAAATATTTCAACTACATTTTACGCATGTAGTCATGTTCCTAAACCTCGAAACATCTGATATGAAAAAAAAACCAATACATTTTAGAATGTTTTAAAAAATGGTTTAAAAACGGAATAGTTAAAAAAACCATAGTCATAAATTTTTAATTTAATATCAAATTAAAAAGCATTAGCTGGAAGGGTCTCTGGTTTACAACGTAGTGACAAGTGACTAGTGACGAGGCGTTCCGCGCACGTTCACACCGTGTACGTTGTGCCACTTGTCACTACCGTGTAAAGGAGTTGTCACTTGTTACTAGGATGTGAGCAAGTCGCAAGGTCTATTAACGCCGCAGTGACAAATGACAACGCGTTCCGGGCGTGTGGAGAATCACGACGGTTAATTTTGAGGACGACAAAGGTCTCGAGAAGAATTGGGAGTAATTTGTATAAGACCGGAAAAAAATGAAAAAGAAATAACTATTTACAACCAGCTGTTTTTTAGAATAAATGTTTTATGTTTATTTGTTTTTTTCGTGTTTTCTGATCTTGTTTTTTTCCGTTAGCCAAAGTCAAATACAAATAATTTTAAAATCTTTTTAAGACCTTTGTGTACATTGAATTAACTGTCGTGATTCTCCATACAGTTACATTTCAACGCGTGCGGAACATGTTACGTGTGGACGCTTTTGTCACTTTTCATTTGTCCTTCACGTGTGAACTAGGCCTAGTTGTTTAATAGATTTTTATTAATAGCGTTTCAAAAAGTTTCTTGAAAAATTTTTATTTAAATTCACTTTTTTTTTTATAGCAGCCTGAGAAAAGTGCACATTTTTATACCATTATAGTTCGGGTTTAGTTCCTGCATTGAGCAACCATCCGATGAAATTAAAGACGCGCTGCTGCTTATCGAAGATTCCGAGTTTTGACGTCGATAATGATTCAGTTGTAAATTTGTTATAGTTGTTATAGGTGTCAGTTCACTTAGATTTTCTCCTTAAACAATAATTATATAAATAGACTTAGGTAGACGAAACAGTGGCGTCAGCAGGTCTGTATTTTATCTAATCATCTCAAGTTGCATATAGCCAAAGTATTCTTCTGCATAATATCTCCTAAAAATTATTATGCAGCAGAAGGCATCATAGCCATGCGCTCAAGTTACCAGGCCAAGCTTGGGTCGGATTTAGAGTCGATGGAGCCTTGGGAACTTGGAGCTCGGAACTGTGGAGCCAAAAATAGGGAACTTGGAGCCGTAAGCGGGGAGCTCGGAGCTGAAAGAGGGGAACTCTGAGCCCAGAAAAATCACAAAAACAGTTTACCATTAAGCCTAAAGCGAAACCTTAATCTAACCCTAAACCAATTTTTTCTTAAAGGCTCGGAGTTCCCATTGCTCGTGGTTCCAAGTTCCCTAAAATTTCTCATGGCTCCAAGTTCCCTGGTTGTGGCTTAAATCCCGTACCCTTGGGTCGGTCCGGGTGCAAAGATACTACTGCTCGGTGTGTATTTTATAAAAGATAATTTTTCCATAAATTACGGTCCTGATTTATGTAGGAAATCGTCTTTTAAAATATGGTCAAGCCTTATAAAATGAAATTATGTAGTTATTTATTTATCACAGTAAAAAACTTAAATTATGCTTTTGAAAAAAACATATTAATGTGGTATAAAATGGCTAACCTTTCATTTTAAATACAGTAGTTGCACAACCTATTTTGTACTTTAAGTGTTTTGTTAAAATTTAGATAACTTTGACAGTAAATCCTCTTTTCGTACCGTTATGTTCTTCTGTACTTGTTGATTCAGGGGAGTGGGGATTACTGCAGGACTGACGCGTATCTAAATTAAAGAAAGATAAGGCCCTTTTTTAAACAAACGGGGGGGGGGGGGGGGTTTTGGGGGGTGTTGTCGGCGCATCGGCTGGGGAGGTTCGGCGAATTTTTTAACGATTCGCTTCCATGCTTGTGACTCACAATTTCGACGTATCGGGGCCTGGGATATACGCGCGTCCTATTTTTTGTCGCATTAGAAACTTTTTAATGTAGTGCGCAGAATTGTTGTGCCGAATATTTAAACGAATTCATTCATTCGTGAGCTATCATATACTGTATTTCGAAACTTATTTTGGTAAGAAGCCAACAATTGTATTGTACCTTTAAAAATTATTTACCTTAAAACTATTAGTTCTCAATTTTTTGTTGAAGTTCATCCGTAAGAGTTTTTGATTTTCGCTAATTATATCAAAGTGGGTGAGACATGAAAGGTGTTAACACTTCAGAATCAGAAATAAATATGAATTGGTTATCCGGTGATGAATTTACCAACAATCAAACAAGCTTAGAAACCCCAGGTAGTAAATTACTAAAATTTTACCCGAAGTTGCTAAATGAATGTTATTGGTATAAAGCTTACTAGTTAAGATATAAAAAATGTTTTGCAGACGATTCCAATTCCATGCTCCCTAGTTTATTTATTTTCCGATTCAGGAGTTTAATAACTTAATTTATCCCCTTGTAAAAATTGTGAAAACTTTTAAAATATTTCTGTATTTTTTTTACTAAATAATTTTCGATATTCAAACATCGATATCAAACGATATTTAAACATTCGATATTCGATTTACTTGCTGACTTCAGAAAAATTAAAATAAAATTATTAAATAAGTTTTGGTTAATTATGAAGTCACAAAAAATACGTAAGGATTGTATTTACATTTTGTAACATTGAGTAAGTAATAAATCGATAAATTATAGTCGGAAATTAAAAAAAAAAACAATTAAAAATGATTTAACTTAATGCGTATTAACTGAGCAGATGGTATTGGTTATGTTTTGTAATTTACGCCTTAAGAAAATTCTCAAAAAAATTTAGCCGGTCAAATTCTCGTGAAAGCGTAACTGGCGAATTTTTTTGAGCAGAATCCAAAAATGCAAATCATAGATGCAAATGGCAAAACAGTATTACACTTGTTGGACACATATATACTTATGAAATTACAATTTCATTTGCGAAAGCTTTCCATCCTATAAAATTAATATTATCTTCGAATAAGAAATTAAACAAACGAAAACGGTCAAATCATTTTTGACAAATATTATGTATATAGTCCTGTATTTTTGTCAACGGCTAAATGACTATTATTGCCTGAATTGACAATTATTACAGAATAAGAATTCCCTAAAAATTCTAAAAAATTCTCCCAGTTTTAATACTCGAAAGTTTTCATCATCATTAATTGCCAACTTTATAGGCGGTATTAGCGGCCCAAAAAAACGATTAATATAAAATAAGAAGCAGTGTTTATAAACACATTGTTTATAAACACAATATTTATTTCGTGAGAAAGTGAAAAATTGATTTTAGTTTTGGATGTTTTTTCCAGAGATTTGCAATATTATATTTAACCAGAATAAAATCAATGTGTTTAACTACCATTTTTATCAAGTATCTATTGTATAACGTTTGCCATTAATATGAGTAATGTATTAAATAAATAACAATATTGTAGAGATTTCATTTACAAAAAATAAATTGATTAAAAGTTTAAAAAAGAATTACAGTAATCCACAGGAAAATTTTAATTAAACATTAACAAAAAGTTATTCTTCGTACAACTTTTTTCCAAAATTCCTTTCAAGTACATATTTGTAAATGTTAAATAAATATATCAAAAACAGCAACACGTAAAACATCAATCTTTGTAAATTATCTAATTTTGGACTTAATTCTTTTAAATACTGTTCAATGTACTGAACCTTTAACGGGTTTTTTTTGTTATTCACGGAACAGTTAATATAAAAAATTTTAAAACAAAAATTGCTCTGTTAAATTTTTTTGCAGGTTTCGCGTTTAATTTTTTTAATTTTAAAACTATTTTGATATACTGTAACTGTTATTCAAACCAAATTATATATAATCTTTCAAAATCGTGAAATGTTTTTTTTTTGTTATTGAAATAATATTTTTGTTTTGTTTTTTGCATATTTTCAATAACCGCAGTTATGAAAAAATGATATTTATTTTATATACACTTATTAAAATCTTATTTCCAGATTTTTTATTTTATCGATTTTACGTACAAAACCCCGTAATGCTATTCTACCTTTTTTTTGATAAATATTTTATCTTCGGTACTATTTTAGCTAAAAATACTTGAAATTAAGATAAAAAGTTTGATCCTGCACCCCATACTTTTAAGATTGCGTCTACTTAAAGGAGCACTGTCACAAATCAAATTCCTATAACGCCCGAACCGGACTGCTCCTTTAATACTGAACCGATTCAGCTGAAATTTAAAAATGTTGTAGCCTTGAAGTGGAGCACTCTAAATACCAAAGTTGAGTTAGGTAGGTTTGGTATTAAAAGAGCAGTCCGGTTCGGGCGTTATAGGAATTCGATTTGTGACAGTGCTCCTTTAAGTTTTATTTTTATAAATTGTTATTAAAATTCATTCTGTGTGCAGTGTCTTTGTTTTGTTTTTTTTTATTTTCTTGACGTTATTTGTTTCCGATACTTTTATGTATGCATTTTCAAAACTTAAAAATTTAGGTATATATTTCCAATCTACCTGGAAGCCAATTCACAACGGGCTCAATGTGATTGGATTTGAATCCCCTCCTGTAGCAGCGACACCTAACACAAACAAAAGTAATATAATGAATTTTAATTAAGTTATTTTTTTAAGTAAACTGTAAAAAAATAAAGCATATTATAGAAAAATTGTAAAAAATAAAGCATATAGAAAATCTTTATCTGCAACTATACTCAATCGCTTTTTGAATATTTGTTTTTTAAATTGAAAAAAGTATTGATAATATTCTTGGTATTGATATTAAATTACATAATAAAATATTTCTTATTGTTTTATAAATGTGTCCCATCAATGTCGTCGGTTTTGTATTAAACCTGGACAGATATTTTATTTACCTATTACATATGAAGTTTTTTTACTGTGTTGTTGTTCACAACACACTCCTTTATTGATTTTAATAAAGTTACTATAGTTGGCTTCGTTTTACATTTGCGTTTGTTTAAAAAAGGGCCTTATCTTTCTTTAATTTAGATACGCGTCAGTCCTGCAGTAATCCCCACTCCCCTGAATCAACAAGTACAGAAGAACATAACGGTACGAAAAGAGGATTTACTGTCAAAGTTATCTAAATTTTAACAAAACACTTAAAGTACAAAATAGGTTGTGCAACTACTGTATTTAAAATGAAAGGTTAGCCATTTTATACCACATTAATATGTTTTTTTCAAAAGCATAATTTAAGTTTTTTACTGTGATAAATAAATAACTACATAATTTCATTTTATAAGGCTTGACCATATTTTAAAAGACGATTTCCTACATAAATCAGGACCGTAATTTATGGAAAAATTATCTTTTATAAAATACACACCGAGCAGTAGTATCTTTGCACCCGGACCGACCCAAGGGTACGGGGTCTTTAGAGCCACAACCAGGGAACTTGGAGCCATGAGAAATTTTTGGGAACTTGGAGCCACGAGCAATGGGAACTTGGAGCCTTTAAGAAAAAATTGGTTTGGGGTTAGATTAAGGTTTCGCTTAGGCTTAGGTAAACGTTTTTGCGATTTTTATTTTCGGCTCCAAGTTCCCTACTTACGGCTCCAAGTTCCCCGCTTACGGCTCCAAGTTCCCTATTTTTGGCTCCAAGTTCCAGCTCCAAGTTCCCAAGGCTCCATCGACTCTAAATCCGACCCAAGCTTGGCCTGGTAACTTGAGCGCATGGCTATGATGCCTTCTGCTGCATAATAATTTTTTAGGAGATATTATGCAGAAGAAATCTTTGGCTATATGAGCTTTTGAGAATGACTCAGATAAAATACAGACCTGCTGACGCCACTGTTTCGTCTACCTAAGTCTATTTATATAATTATTGTTTAAGGAGAAAATCTAAGTGAACTGACACCTATAACAACTATAACAAATTTACAACTGAATCATTATCGAGGACGTCAAAACTCGGAATCTTCGATAAGCAGCAGCGCGTCTTTAATTTCATCGGATGGTTGCTCAATGCAGGAACTAAACCCGAACTATAATGGTATAAAAATGTGCACTTTTCTCAGGCTGCTATAAAAAAAAAGTGAATTTAAATAAAAATTTTTTTAAGAAACTTTTTGAAACGCTATTAATAAAAATCTATTAAACAACTAGGCCTAGTTCACACGTGAAGGACAAATGAAAAGTGACAAAAGCGTCCACACGTAACATGTTCCGCACGCGTTGAAATGTAACTGTATGGAGAATCACGACAGTTAATTCAATGTACACAAAGGTCTTAAAAAGATTTTAAAATTATTTGTATTTGACTTTGGCTAACGGAAAAAAACAAGATCAGAAAACACGAAAAAAACAAATAAACATAAAACATTTATTCTAAAAAACAGCTGGTTGTAAATAGTTATTTCTTTTTCATTTTTTTCCGGTCTTATACAAATTACTCCCAATTCTTCTCGAGACCTTTGTGTACATTGAATTAACCGTCGTGATTCTCCACACGCGCGGAACGCGTTGTCATTTGTCACTGCGGCGTTAATAGACCTTGCGACTTGCTCACATCCTAGTAACAAGTGACAACTCCTTTACACGGTAGTGACAAGTGACAACGTACACGGTGTGAACGTGCGCGGAACGCCTAGTCACTAGTCACTTGTCACTACGTTGTAAACCAGAGCCCTTCCAGCTAATGCTTTTTAATTTGATATTAAATTAAAAATTTATGACTATGGTTTTTTTAACTATTCGTTTTAAACCATTTTTAAAACATTTCTAAATGTAT
>JASAMX010011188.1:0-22419 GCA_030248175.1 Microlaimidae sp. YZB2_3 | reverse complement strand
GTGATTTTATTCTTTTCCAGAGTTTTGTTGGGTTGGCTTTGTGGCTGAAGTTATCTAAAAAAGAGTGCAATTTTTTTGTGGCGTTTGAGTGAATTTGGTTATGGATGTTGTTGTTAAGCTCTAGTATCCAGGCGGAGTGTGGGTTGGATTGGCAAAGTGTATCACGTTCTTTGATGAGTTGAATTGTTTCTGGAGTAAGGTTAGGCTGAAAATTTTTGCGACAACCAACAGGGATGTTTTGCGCGGAAGCTTTGTTTAAGATTAATCTAAACATTTTTTCATCTCGTTTGAACTGTTTGATTGGGGATGTTAGATAATTTTGTTTCTATTTCATTTGTATAACTGATCCAGTCGGCTTTGTTGAGATTTCTGAAGGTTTTCTTAGTAAAATGCTATCCTGATATTTGAGGAGATGGTTAATGTCTGGTTGGTAGTTGGAATTGCAAGTGCTGGATGGAGGAATGTAAATGTTGAAGATTGAAAGATTGGAGTTGTTGAGAAGAATTTGTAAGCCAAGTATTTCTGCTTGGGGGTCATTTTGTTGTGTATCCGAAGTTTTCAAGTTGATGGAGTAGTGAACAAAAAGAGCAGACCGCCTCTATTGGAATCTCAATCTTTCCTGACTGTTGTGTAATTTACGATTTTGGGGTCTTTAGATTTTACTAGAAAGTTTGAACTCTTGGATAGCAGCAATGAGAATGTTGTTTTTGACAAACAAGTTTGTAAGTTCCTGTATTTCATTGGAAATTCAATTGGCATTGAATTGCAAAATGTTTATAGAGGAGTCATTAGTGGTTGTTGGTGGTTAAGTAACTGGTGTGAATCTGTTGCAGAGAAAATTTAGGTTACAGTTTTTTAGATTAAAGCATTTTAAGTGGAGCCAGTTTTTACATTTATTGCATTGGACACTGTTTTGGTTAACGTTTTTGCTGCAGTGCGCACACAAAAAAATAGTTTTTGGCCGGCCAGGTTTGGGATGAATGTCCCCAGACGTCGCCATCAGTAATAGTAGCAGCCAAGATGGCTGCCGCTTAGCAGGAAAAAAAAGTGCAGTCACGCACAAAGATGGAAACTCTGTGCTCTGGAAAGATTGAACGGTATTGGTCTTTCCTTTCTGGATGAATCCATTCTGGTGGGGGTAGAGTCGCTGTGTAGAAGCTCTGTCGTTGACTCCTCTCAGAAAGACCCCCTCCTCTAGAAAGCTAGGGAAGAGGGTTACGGACCCCCCCTGGATCCCGTTCCTAGCTTCCAAAGGATTATTTACCCAAGGTAGCCACCAAAGCTCCGATTTACGCATACCTTGGAGCGTAATCAGGGTTTTGAAAAGATTTGGATGCAATTTGGTTGGATGTGAACTTGTATAATGTGTACTTCAAGCGGCCATCTGTAGCCACGAATATTTAAGCAATGTCATCTCAAAATTAAAAATAACACAAATTAGAAGTTACAACGCAAAAAAAATTGGAAGAAAAAAAAGAACTGTCCCTTTTAGTGCTGAAATATACCTACCTTTTTACCATCAAGTTCGCTTAAATTAATCAGAGGTTTGTCGGTGAATGCTTTCCATGTAAAACCAAACGCATTGTAGTACCATTGATCAAGTTTATTTACACTCTAAAATATACTATAATATAAAATAAATAATACTTTAATTTATTCATGATATTTGAAAAAGCAGATAGTGATAGATCGACTTCACAGTACCAAAAAATTCTGGGGTGGTGACTTTTTTGTTGAAAAAGATTGTGGTGCAGAATTTTTCATAGTTAACATACCGGTAAGTGGCGCACCTAAGGGCATACATGGGCAAGTTGGTCCGGAGTGGGGGGGGTTAAACCCCAAATTAGGGGGGGGGGGTTAAAATCCGAGAAACGCAAAATACCCATATCGTTTTTTTTCTGGAGTGCATTTTACCCATATCGTTTTTCGATTTTGAAGGAAAAATAGGTAAAAAACGCTAATTTTAGGTCAAAAAGCCCTTTTTATTGCATTTTTGAGGTTTTTATTGCTTAAAACATTCATTTTGACCTCAAAACTTAATTTTTTAGGCAGTTAGAAGTCATTTTAAAGACTTTTTTCTTCATTTTTCTAAAATTGGGGGGAAGGGTGTAGTTAACCTTTTCTCCCCCCACTTCTGAGTAAGGGGCGGAGGAGGAGGGGTTAAACCCCCCATCTCACAATTGGGGGGGGGGTTAACCCCCCCAACCCCCCCCCCCGTGCCCATGTATGCCTAAGGAGAAGGTTAGAGTGGCGACTACCCCTTCTGAAATACCAAGAAGACAGATTTCTTTCATAAAGAGGGCCTATCGTTACGTTTTTTTTTAATTTAAGGAGTAAAAAATGGTTTTAATATTAGTTTCTTTATATTCCTGAGACCTTGCACGCAAAGGCAGCAGCATTTCTGGAGGAAATAACATGAAAAAAAAACTGGCTATGCTAACTAACTATGTACACAGTAGTGATATTCCCCGGAGCTCCGAGCTTCGCTTTTAGGAGCTCCAGCAATGCCCAAGCTCTGTCGAGACTTTTTTGAACTAATTTTCATTGAATAATTGCACAAGAGTGATGCCATTATATCATTTTGTCAAAATTTTTATTTGCTAAATTAAGTATTTTTTTTTTTCAAAAAATTGTTTAAAACGCTAGAAATAGTTTTAAAATGCAGATACAATAACTGTAAATGTATTTCAAGCTCATATAAGCTTGAAATCACTCATTTAAAAAGCTGAGCTCCGGAGCTCCCTCCGCTGAGTGGCTGGAGCTCCGGAGCAAGCTATTGGAGGGAAGGAACATCACTCATACACAGTGGAATGTTTTAAAATTTTTCCCGTTACCTTTACCTACCGCACGAAACTTTTAAGTTCGTGAATTTCATTTGTTTTTTTCATTTTTTTAATTTCAATGGTCTATGGCGTTTAATCGTTGCGGAGTTTCTGTGTGCCCTCCCGGGGTTTTATTGGGGGGCAATTCCAAAAACTCAGGAGACACGGGGAAAGCTATATTTTGAAATGGGGTCCCATTTAAAAGGCAATAAAACGGGTGGGGGGCAAGCAGTGAAAAGAGAAAAGGAGAAAAAAAGAGAAAAAAGAAGAGAAAAGGAAAAAAAGGGACAAAAAAAGCAAAAATAGGTCTAAAATGGCATAAAATGCATTGAAATAGGCTAGCTGCAAAAAAATCGCGAAGATGGCGTCATTATAGGCCAAAAACGACGTCATAATTTTAGGGTACTTTTTCATTTTTGGCGGTAAAGGGGGGGGGGAATAAAACGAGGGGGGACAAATCTTCCAATAAAGCGGGGGGGGGGGGGTGTTTACAGCCCGTGCACACGTGTGTTAGTCAAGGGATCTATTAAAAATACTACAAACAATAATAAATTTAAAGTTTTGATAACAGTTTAAAATCACATAATAAATTTTAAAAAATAAAATAACGTTTTAAAGTGATAAAACACTACTAAAATGATTTTTTTCTTAATTGTATACCTTAATGTCTCTCTCCGGACAGTTTTTATTAAACATTAGTATTATATCAATTGCAATAAAGAGCAAAAATTACCCCATTTCTGTTTACACACTATTTATTTTTGAATTATTACACTTTATAGAGTATTATAATATTTTAAGATATATTTAAATGACGAAAATTCCTGACTAATTGGCGAAAAAAAGGCAACAAATTCTGTTTACAATAATGATATTTTTTGAATTTATGTGAAATAAATTTAAAATTATAAAAAAATTAAAAAAAAACATTATTAAAGTCAAACAAAAATTATGGCCAAATATGTTTTATGTGGAATCAATCTCGGGACCTTCCAAAATTCGACGAGGCGCTAACCCACTATGCCACTGCAACCATGTGTTGATAACTTCTAAAAGCGATTTATAAACAAACCCTCTGAAATATATCGATAAAACACACGACAGAACTATTTATGCGTTAAAAAATACAAAAGATATTATTCCAAAAATTAGAAATTCCAATAGAAATATACTATATCAAGCATTTATATTTGAGCCATATTAAATTAAATTGAAATTCTCACCACAATTTTGAAAAAATTAACCCCCATTTTTTACGGAAAATTGTAATTAAACCATAAATACAAAAATCTTTCCATAAAAATGTTACGTACGTAAAAAAGGGTAACAATTCCTCTTTATTGGAAGTATTTTCCCTAATAAATAATGAGAAGTGCTGGAATCTGAATTTTCATTATCATTTATTTCAACTACTGCCAATAATATAATAAATGTGCACTTTATAATTGTGGTATTTTTACGTTTTTAACACTCATATTAATTTTCTATGAAAATATTCTATATTTCATGAGATCACTATGCCAAAAATCGCCGATTTTCCATACTTACGAAAACTGTCCGGAGAGAAATTTAAATTTTGTAATAATTGCAAATGAAATCAAACTTTTCAAAGTATGTTTTGGCGGCAGCTTAAAATTAGGATTTTTTCCCTATGGGCCTAGCCTCCCAGGCGTTTTTTTTAGATCTTACATATGGGGAAAAATAAAGAATACTAAAGCCAGACCTGTGCACGGTCTGGAAATACTCCCCCCCCCCCCCGCTTTATTGGAAGATTTGCTCCCCTTCTATCGTTCCCCCCCCCTTTACCGCCAAAAATGAAAAAGTACCATAAAATTATGACGTTATTTTTTGCCAATAATGACGCCATCTTCGCAATTTTTTTGTAGTCTAGCCTATTTCAATGCATTTTAAGCCATTTTAGACCTATTTTTATTTTGTTTTTTTGTCCCTTTTTTTCCTTTTTTCTCTTTTTTTCTCTTTTTTTTCTCCTTTTCTCTTTTCACTGCTTGCCCCCCACCCCGTTTCATTAAATAAAAAATTGCCTCCCCGCCCCGTTTTGGAATCCCCCCAAAATAAAACCCCCGGGGGGGGGGGGGGGGGGCAGTGCACAGGTCTGCTAAAGCCAATGCTTTTTCAGCCAAGCGGCAGTTAAAATCTGCTATTGTGTCTTTATTTTACATTTACATGTTTAAAGATGTCGTCAAAAATTGACTCACCGTGTCCCATATCACAACCGTAATTTCTTTGGAGAAATTTCCGATCATATGCTGCGTCGCGTACAAATTGATAAAGTCGCAGAAATGATGGTACATATTGACAACTGGAATTAGTAAAAAAACCCAAGAAATTTGTGCAAAAATCACGCGCACTGGCTAAAAAATTAGACAACATACATGCCGGAGGAAGGGTAGAAGATAGAGTAGGGGTATACCGCGTTCTGTTTCCTTGCTTGGGATCGAGCGCGAGCCCCCTCTTTCTGCCTCTAAAATGCTCACTTTTGAGGTATATACCCCTAACACAATCCTATAAACTCGAGAGTATGAGTAATAGCGTAAAAACTGGGTTTGAGGAATCCCATTTTAATACCCACCACAACACTAGGTACTAAAACTTTTTGAAAACCACAAACCTCAATGGTCTACTTATATTGGAGTTGGTACAATTTTGAGGAAAGTATTATGATCTCAAAAAAACTTCTTTCATTAACTTTAACTCAAATGATTATAATAAATATGCCAGCACTATTACATTATAATTTTTAATGAAGCACAATATTAATAATAAACCAGAAAAAAAGAATAAAAACCTTACCAGCGTCGATTTTAAAAACCACCGTAAGGCCTTAAGATATTAAATCGCAATGCTGGGAACTTATTTCGAAATCATTTTGGTTTTCGAAAGGTAACAATTCAGCTGCCCTGAAAAATTATTTATTGAATAAAATATTTAAATAAAATTAGTACCGTTATTTTTATGTTTTACAATACAATCATTATGCATGAAATTATAAATAAGTCCTAACCTAGGAGGTCGCTGGCTAACCCGGGTAAAGTATTTTTAAATATGGGGGAACGTAGTACTGTCTTTAATTTTCCTTCTTATTTTTACACGTTTTATGTACAGTATCATCCTATTCAGGTATTAAACATATCGGTGCAAGTCTTAACACAACCTCCACTCTTTTAAGAATGGAATTTACAATTTAAATAAGATAAGACCAAAAGTACGGTACACCATACAAAATGAAATGTTTGTGTTAAATTTAGCATGTTTGGTAAAAATATGAGCCTGTACACTCATATTTTTAAATTAGCCCAAAATTGTATAAAATATGACGTCGTTACTCTTGAATAATGAGTTAAAAAAGCGCTATGAAATACTGTAACTGTGACTCGTTTTATCTCTTAAAACACAAATAATTTAAACAAAATGAGTCAGAGTCACTTTAATTTTATACTGATTTATCTTTGTGTCAGAGTAACGACGATGAGTACCTGGTACTCATTTTATATTTAAAATCATAAACTTATTAACTACAGAACCAGATCACAGTAACGACGTTTAGTACTTTTACCGGAAGCATCTCAGTCGTAGTCCACATTTAAAGGACCAGTAGTTGGAAATGGGCTTGATTTGTGCATGGACTGGTTTAATGCATCCTGTCCTTCCGGAATTGGTTTTCTTTTTCTTCACCGCTTACAAAATTTTGTTTTAAAATAAAAAAAAGAAGCGTTGGTTTGGTTATTTAGGCCTTACCTATTAAAAAATCTTAATTGTTTTAGATACTTTCGTTTCAGTCAAAAAAAACCCTGTAATTTTCAGCTCATTTTTTGTGAGATATAGGGAATAGAAAACCTCTAGATTAACACGACAGATATTTTATAAATTTCCTATTTTGCTTCTGTTTGGGCTATGTTTGGTTAAGGAATTTTAGAATACTAAAAATGAATGTTTTCGTAATTTTAATAAAATGATATTAAAAAATACAAAAAATAAACATAAATAAAATAAAAAAATAAATAAATACAATAAATTTTCCTTGATTTTCATAGATGTTTTTGGTCGGGCCCGCTAGGAGGGGGGTTCACCCCCGGGTGGAAGGCCAAAATTTTTTAGGGGGGGGGTCGACGGGCTTTTTAGGGGGGGTCGACCCAGGGTGCGAGATTTTAAATTTAGGGACAGGGGGGTCAGGGAAGTCAAATTTTTAAACAAAATTTTTTTAAGCTCGATAATTTATGTTTTTTTTAGGTCTAATATTGAATTTTATGTACTAAAATCGCCTATTTAGGCCTAAAAAGTGTATTTAAACACTGTTTTTAACTAAAAAACCGTGTTTTTGACAGTAAGTAAATAAAAAATATACTTCCAAATCATACATGGGCAAGTTGGTCCGGAGTGGGGGGGGGGTTAAAACCCAAATTAGGAGGGTTAAAATCCGAGAAACGCAAAATACCCATATCGTTTTTTTTCTGGAGTGCATTTTACCCATATCGTTTTTTGATTTTGTAGGAAAAAATAGATAAAAAAACGCTAATTTTGCGGAAGGGGGTAGGGAGGTCAGCTTCGCTAGAGAGGGTCAGGCCAGACCGCTCTCGACTGATTTTGGGAACTGGGTAAAAATTGCATGCCGGATTTTGGCGTACGTCTCCAAAAATTTTGCATGTTGTTGGAGATATTTTAAGTACGCAACGCCCTAAAAATCTTTAACAATTTTTAGAAGGTCATAAATTATCTCTTGAACTGTTAAATATAATTGGGTGTAAGAAAGTACATTACCGTCGTTACTACGGCGAAATGAGCCACTGTCATTACAAAATACACGTGGACGTGACTGTGACTCATTCTGTAGTTAATAGGGTCCTGTTTTAAATATAAAATGAGTACCAGGTACTCATCGTCGTTACTCTGACACAAAGAGTCACAATCAGTATAAAGTCAACGTGACTCTGACTCATTTTGTTTAAATTATTTGTGTTTTAAGAGATAAAACGAGTCACAGTTACGAGTATTTCATGACGCTTTTGACTCATTATGTCAGAGTAACGACGTCATATTTTATACGAACTTTGGCTCATTAAAAATATGAGTGTACAGGCTCATATTTTTACCAAACATCTAAATTTAAACACAAACATTTCATTTTGTACGGTGTACCGTACTTTTGGTCTTATCTTATTTAAATTGTAAATTCCATTCTTAAAAGAGTGGAGATTGTGTTAAGACTTGCACCGATATGTTTAATACCTGAATAGGATGATACTGTACATAAAACGTGTAAAAATCAAGGAAAATTAAAGACAGTACTACGTTCCCCCATGATTTCAAAATACTTTACCCGGGTTAGCCAGCGACCTCCTAGGTTAGGACTTATTTATAATTTCATGCATAATGATTGTATTGTAAAACATAAAAATAACGGTACTAATTTTATTTAAATATTTTATTCAATAAATAATTTTTCAGGGCAGCTGAATTGTTACCTTTCGAAAACCAAAATGATTTCGAAATAAGTTCCCAGCATTGCGATTTAATACTCGAAGGCCCTACCGTGGTTTTTAAAATCGACGCTGGTAAGGTTTTTATTCTTTTTTTCTGGTTTATTATTAATATTGTGCTTCATTAAAAATTATAATGTAATAGTGCTGGCATATTTATTATAATCATTTGAGTTAAAGTTAATGAAAGAAGTTTTTTTGAGATCATAATACTTTCCTCAAAATTGTACCAACTCCAATATAAGTAGACCATCGAGGTTTGTGGTTTTCAAAAAGTTTCAGTACCTAGTGTTGTGGTGGGTATTAAAATGGGATTCCTCAAACCCAGTTTTTACGCTATTACTCATACTCTCGAGTTTATAGGATTGTGTTAGGGGTATATACCTCAAAAGTGAGCATTTTAGAGGCAGAAAGAGGGGCTCGCGCTCGATCCCAAGCAAGGAAACAGAACGCGGTATACCCCTACTCTATCTTCTACCCCCTTCCTCCGGCATGTATGTTGTCTAATTTTTTAGCCAGTGCGCGTGATTTTTGCACAAATTTCTTGGGTTTTTTTACTAATTCCAGTTGTCAATATGTACCATCATTTCTGCGACTTTATCAATTTGTACGCGACGCAGCATATGATCGGAAATTTCTCCAAAGAAATTACGGTTGTGATATGGGACACGGTGAGTCAATTTTTGACGACATCTTTAAACATGTAAATGTAAAATAAAGACACAATAGCAGATTTTAACTGCCGCTTGGCTGAAAAAGCATTGGCTTTAGCAGACCTGTGCACTGCCCCCCCCCCCCGGGGGTTTTATTTGGGGGGGGGGATTCCAAAACGGGGCGGCAACTTTTTTGAAACGGGAGGGGGGCAAGCAAGAGAGAAAGAAAAAAAAAGAGAAAAAAAGAGGGGAAAGGAAAAAAAGAGACAAAAAAAGCGAAAATAACGTAAAAATAGGTCTAAAATGGCTTAAAATACATTGAAATAGGCTAAAAACTGCAAAAAATTTGCGATGATGGCGTCATCATTGGTCAAAAATAGCGTCATAATTTTTGAATACTTTTTCATTTTTTGGCGGAAGGGACAAATCCTCCAATAAAGCGGCGGGGGCATTTCCAGACCGTGCACAGGTCTGGCTTTAGTATTCTTTATTTTTCCCCATATATAAGATCTCAAAAAAACGCCTGGGAGGCTAGGCCCATCGGGGAAAAAATCCTAATTTTAAGCTGCCGCCAAAACATACTGAAAAGTTTGATTTCATTTGCAAATTATTACAAAATTTAAATTCTCTCCGGACAGTTTTCGTAAGTATGGAAAATCGCGATTTTTGGCATACGAGATCTCGTGAAATACAGAAATATTTTCATAGAAAATTAATATGAGTGTTAAAAACGTAAAAATACCACAATTATAAAGTGCACATTTATTATATTATTGGCAGTAGTTGAAATAAATGATAATAAAAGTCAGATTGCAACACTACTCATTATTTATTAGGGAAAATACTTCCAATAAAGAGGAATTGTTACCCTTTTTTACGTACGTAACATTTTATGGAAAGATTTTTGTATTTATGGTTTAATTACAATTTTCCGTAAAAAATGGGGGTTAATTTTTTCAAAATTGTGGTGAGACTTCAATTTAATTTAATATGGTCAAATATAAAGCTCCAGATAGTATATTTCTATTGAAATTTATAATTTTTGGAATAATATCTTTTGTATTTTTTAACGCATAAATAGTTCTGTCGTGTGTTTTATCGATATATTTCAGAGGGTTTGTTTATAAATCGCTTTTAGAAGTTATCAACACATGGTTGCAGTGGCATAGTCGGTTAGCGCCTCGTCGAATTTTTGGAAGGTCCCGAGATCGATTCCCACATAAAACATATTTGGCCATAATTTTTGTTTGACTTTAATAATGTTTTTTTTTAATTTTTTTATAATTTTAAATTTATTTCACATAAATTCAAAAAATATCATTATTGTAAACAGAATTTGTTGCCTGTTTTTCGCCAATTAGTCAAATTTTCGTCATTTAAATATATCTTAAAATATTATAATACTCTATAAGTGTAATAATTCAAAAATAAATAGTGTGTAAACAAAAATGGGTAATTTTTGCTCTTTATTGCAATTGATATAATACTAAACGCTCCGCAATAAAAACTGTCCGGAGAGACATTAAGGTATACAATTAAGAAAAAAATCATTTTAGTAGTGTTTTATCACTTTAAAACGTTATTTTATTTTTTAAAATTTGAAATATGTGATTTTAAACTGTTACTAAAACTTTAACTTCATTATTGTTTGTAGTATTTTTAATAGATCCCTTGACTATCAGACCTGTGCACGGTCTGGAAACACCCCCCCCCCGCTTTATTGGAAGATTTGTCCCCCCTCGTTTTATTCCCCCCCCCTTTACCGCCAAAAATGAAAAAGTACCCTAAAATTATGACGTCGTTTTTGGCCTATAATGACGCCATCTTCGCGATTTTTTTGCAGCTAGCCTATTTCAATGCATTTTAAGCCATTTTAGACCTATTTTTGCTTTTTTTGTCCCTTTTTTTCCTTTTCTCTTCTTTTTTTCTCTTTTTTTTCTCCTTTTTTCTCTTTTCACTGCTTGCCCCCCACCCGTTTTATTGCCTTTTAAATGGGACCCCATTTCAAAAATATAGCCTTCCCCGTGCCCCCGGTTTGGAATTGCCCCCCAATAAAACCCCGGAGGGGCAGTGCACAGGTCTGGACTATTAAACGCCATAGACCATTGAAATTAAAAAAAATGAAAAAAACAAATGAAATTCACGAACTTAAACTTTCCGTGCCGGTAGGTAAAGGTAACGGGAAAAATTTTAATATTTTACTGTGTACTAGTGATGTTCCTTCCCTCCAATATCATGCTCCGGAGCTCCGGCCATTTTAAGCGGAGGGAGCTCCGGAGCTCCATCCTTTTTAAATGAGTGATTTTAAGCTTATATGAGCTTGAAATACATTTACAGTTATTGTATCTGCATTTTAAAACTATTTCTAGCGTTTTAAACAATTTTTTGAAAAAAAAGACTTAATTTAGCAAAGAAAAATTTTGACAAAATGATATAATGGCATCACTCTTGTTCAATTATTCATGAAATTAGTTCAAAAAACTCCAGAGCTCTGGGGGTTGCTCCGGAGCTCCTAAAAGCGAAGCTCGGAGCTCCGGGGAATATCACTACTGTGTACATAGTTAGTTAGCATAGCCAGTTTTTTTTTCATGTTATTTCCTCCAGAAATGCTGCTGCCTTTGCGTGCAAGGTCTCAGGAATATAAAGAAACTAATATTAAAACCATTTTTTATACCTTAAATTAAAAAAAAACGTAACGATAGGCCCTCTTTATGAAAGAAATCTGTCTTCTTGGTATTTCAGAAGGGGTAGTCGCCACTCTAACCTTCTCCTTAGGCATACATGGGCACGGGGGGGGGGTTGGGGGGGTTAACCCCCCCCCCAAATTCTGAGAAGGGGGGTTTAACCCCCCCCCACTCAGAAGTGGGGGGGAGAAAAGGTTAACCCCCCCAATTTTGGAAAAATGAAGAAAAAAAATGTCTTTAAAATGACTTCTAACTGCCTCCAAACTTAAGTTTTGAGGTCAAAATGAATGTTTTAAGCAATAAAAACCTCAAAAATGCAATAAAAAGGGCTTTTTGACCTAAAATTAGCGTTTTTTACCTATTTTTCCTTCAAAATCGAAAAACGATATGGGTAAAATGCACTCCAGAAAAAAAACGATATGGGTATTTTGCGTTTCTCGGATTTTAACCCCCCCCCCTAATTTGGGGTTTAACCCCCCCCACTCCGGACCAACTTGCCCATGTATGCCCTTAGGTGCGCCACTTACCGGTATGTTAACTATGAAAAATTCTGCACCACAAACTTTTTCAACAAAAAAGTCACCACCCCTGAATTTTTTGGTACTGTGAAGTCGATCTATCACTATCTGCTTTTTCAAATATCATGAATAAATTAAAGTATTATTTATTTTATATTATAGTATATTTTAGAGTGTAAATAAACTTGATCAATGGTACTACAATGCGTTTGGTTTTACATGGAAAGCATTCACCGACAAACCTCTGATTAATTTAAGCGAACTTGATGGTAAAAAGGTAGGTATATTTCAGCACTAAAAGGGACAGTTCTTTTTTTTCTTCCAATTTTTTTTGCATTCTAACTTCTAATTTGTGTTATTTTTAATTTTGAGATGACATTGCTTAAATATTCGTGGCTACAGATGGCCGCTTGAAGTACACATTATACAACCCGCATCCAACCAAATTGCATCCAAATCTTTTCAAAACCCTGATTACGCTCCAAGGTATGCATTGACCAGGAGACTTGGTGGCTACCTTGGGTAAATAATCCTTTGGAAGCTAGGAACGGGATCCAGGGGGGGTCCGTAACCCTCTTCCCCTAGCTTTCTAGAGGAGGGGGTCTTTCTAGAGGAGTCAATGACGGAGCTTCTACGCAGAGACTCTACCCGGACGGAATGGATTCATCCAGGAAAGAAAGACCAATACCATTCAATCTTTCCATAGCACAGAGTTTCCCTCTTTGTGCCTGACTGCATCTATTTTTTCCTGCTAAGCGGCAGCCATCTTGGCTGCCGCAATTACTGATGGCGACGTTTGGGGACATTCATCACAACCCTGGCCCGCCAAAAACTATTTTTCTCTGCGCGCACTGCAGCAAAAACGTTAACCAAAACAGTGTCAAATGCAATAAATGTAAACAATGGCTGCACTTAAAATGCTCTAATCTAAACAGCCTAAAAAACTATAACCAAAATTTTCTCTGTAACAGATGCACACCAGTTGCTCAACCGCTGACAACCACTAATGACTCCTCTATAAACATTTTGCAATTCAACGCCAATGGAATTTCCAACAAAATACAAGAGCTTACAAACTTCTTTGTCAAAAACAACATTCTTATTGCTGCTATTTAAGAGTCCAAACTTTCTAGTAAATCTAAAGACCCCAAAGGCGCAAATTACACAACAGTCAGGAAAGATTGAGATTCTGCTCTTTGTCCAAAAAGGCGGTCTGCTCTTTTTTGTTCACCACTCCATCAACTTCAAAACTATGGATATACAACAAAATGACCCCCACGCAGAAATACTTGGCTTACAAATTCTTCTCAACAACTCCAATTTTTCAATCTTCAAAATTTACATTCCTCCATCCAGCTCTTGCAATTCCAACTACCAACTAGACATCAACCATCTCCTCAAATATCAGGATAGCATTTTACTAGGAGTTATTAACGCTTACCATGGCCTCTGGCACTCAATCCTCACAGACACCAGAGGAGACTACATTGAAAACATCATAAACAACTTGAATATGGCATCACTAAACAAAAACACTGCAACATGCTTTCCATCTAATGGAAACCGGACATCTCCAGATATCTCCTTAGTCTCAGACTCACTCCTCACCTCAACAGACTGGCATACTCAAACAACGTTAAGCTCAGACCACCTTCCAATAATCGTCAGCATTCAAACTACTTCAACAATAGCTCCAACAACTAAGAAAACTTTTACAAATCTCAACAAAGCCAACTGGACCAGTTATACAAACGAAATAAAAACAAAATTATCCAACATCCCCAATCCAACAGAGGTCAAACGAGATGAAAAAATGTTTAGATTTATCTTGAACAAAGCTTCCGCGCGCAACATTCCTGCTGGTTGTCGCAAAAATTTTCAGCCTAACCTTACTCCAGTAACAATTCAGCTCATCAAAGAGCGTGATACACTTTGCCAATCCAACCCTCACTCTGCCCAAATACAAGCGCTCAACAACAACATTCACAACCAAATTCGCTCCAACGCCACCGAAAAATGGCACTCTTTTTTGGATAATTTCAGCCACAAATTCAACCCAACAAAACTCTGGAAAACAATAAAATCACTGGACAATAAACCCTCACCAAATTTAGCAATAAACTTTAATGGAATCCGAATCCAATAATCCTCTAAAAATTGCAAACAAATTCAACAAACAATTCACTCCAAATAAACGCTTTAAAACTTCAAAAGAAAACCGTAGCTTTTTCAGAAATATTAAAAAAACTTTTCCAGGATCCAGTCGCAATTACAACCGTAGAGGTCGAAAAAGCGATAAAAACAGCAAACAACTCAAAAGCTTCGGGCCCGGACAATCTAACGATATTTCACCTCAAAAACCTCTGTCCCCTTGGAATCAAATACCTAACTGAACTATTCAACTTCTCTTTTAAAACAAACAGCATACCAAACTGGAAAACCTCATTCATAATACCACTACTAAAACCTGGAAAGGATCTCAACATTTCAACCTCCTATAGACCGATTTCTCTTCTCTGCCCAGCTATAAAAATTTTGGAAGCAATAATTCAACAAATCCTTCTCCAACATCTAAAACAGCACCCAGATCAGCATGGATTCAAACCCAAACATTCAACAACCACTGCCCTGCCCTGGATCTCACCAACGCATTTGACACAATCATTCTAATAACCAAAATTGCCAACAGCACACTTCCACCCTACCTCATCAGATGGCTAAGTGGTTACCTCAGAGGCAGAACCAGCAAAACAATTTTCAGAGACTCAACTTCTAAAGCCAGGATAGTTCAAACAAAGTTCCCCAAGGCTCCGTAATCTCACCAACTCTTTTCAACTTTTATATTCAGACCTGCCGCCACCTCCAGCTAATGTCAAAACAGTCTCCTATGCTGATGATACCACACCAGGACCAGAACAAAGATTACTGAAAAGGAACTCAATCTCATTAACTACCTCAAAATTTTAAATCAATATCTGGACAAAAACTACATCAAACTTTCAACAGAAAAATCAACAGTCACTATTTTTTCCTCCTCATCACAAGAGTTTAATTACCATCCAAAGGTGACCATAGACAACAAACTTTTACCGCTAAACAAAACCCCCAAAATCCTGAGTGTTACTTTCAATCCAAAACTAACATTCAATAACCACGCCACCAACATAAACAACAAAGCATCCAGTGCCATTGAGCCACCAGGACTGTGCTGACCTTCGGGCAGCACCTAACGGGCCTACAGATTCCACTACCACCTAAACCTGGTTGCTGGATCTTTTCTTTTATAGAAATGTGTGTAGCGTGGCATGGCTAGAGTGTTTGTTGTTGTACGTCGGCCACACATGGCAGTTTTCCATGTAGCAAACCAGTGGACAAATACAGCTCTATTGTGTGTGGAGTTTGTAGCACTGGCCTTGCAGGAACACCTATACTGACCATGTACGACGTTAAATAGTATGATCAATATTAGGCGTGACTTAAAAAATCTTTTAGACAAAGACCTCGGAATGGGTGAACACTGCATGTAGTGAACACTCTAGCGGTAAAGGTTGCCAACATTGTTATTAATGTTGGATGAAGAGTCTTAGCCATAGGGGCAGACATGTGCACTGCCCCCCCCCCCCCCGGGGTTAAAACGGGGGGGGGGGGCAAATCCAAAATGGGGGGGCAAGCAGGGGGGAAAGAAAAAAAAAGAGAAAAAAAGAAGGGAAAAGGGAAAAAAGCGGAAATAAGGTAAAAATAGGTCTAAAATGGCTTAAAATACATTGAAATAGGCTAAAAACTGCAAAAAATCCGCGATGATGGCGTCATCATAGGTCAAAAATGGCGTCATATTTTTAGGGTGCTTTTTCATTTTTTGGCGGAGGGGGGGCAATAAAACGGGGGGGGCAAATTCTTCAATAAAACGGGGGGGCATTTTCAAACCGTGCACAGGTCTGTAGGGGTGAAACATTTTCGCCACTCCTGGCTTGTCTTAGCGCCTGTCCTTTGCGTAATCTGCATAGGGAAGATAAGTTTCAGGTTATTCAACAACAACAACAAAGCATCCAGGCGCAACAACATTCTCAAAGCCCTGGGTGGCACCGGCTAAGGCCAACAAAAAGTATCAATAGTTACCTCCTACAAAGCAATAGGACGCCCAATTCTCAACTATGGAGCCCCAATATGGTTAATCTATCAAAATCCCATCTTCAAAAACTACAAACAACACAAAACACGGCTCTCAGGATAGCAACCGGCTGCCACAAAATGGCCCCAACTGACCATCTACACCTTAGAGAAAGTCCTACCATTCAGTAGCGTGCCCAGGATTTCATTTCGGGGGGCGGTCTGGGCTGGGGGAGGTACATACTAACCCTGAAGGGGGGTCTGGGGGGCGGCAGCCCCCCAGAAATAGGGGGTCTGAGGGCGAGAGCCCCCCAGCGGGGTCAAGGGGAAGAGCCCCTTGTCAGGGGGGTCCATGGGGCAGAATGCCCCATGGGGAGAAAATTTTTAATTTAAGGCGCTAAAATACACTAGAAATTTTAATTCCAGATGATAATTAAAACAAAATTTAAGGTTTTTTTTGTTCCTATCCATTTAAAACATGTGTTTAAAACGTTAATAAAAGGTTAATAATGTTTATAGTAGTTTTATTTAACATGTATGCCTTAACTATTGAGCGGCAAAATCGATTTGAAATTGAAAAACTGAGATAAATTGTCAATTTAAACTAACCGCGAAGCGGGGAAAATTTGGTTTTTTGACTATTAATATGCTTTTGGAAGGTATCAGGAAAGTTTCTGTATTAATATTTAAGAAAAAAAAAATTTTCCCTCCCAAAATTCAAAAAAACGTAAGGGTCCCCGCTTACAAAAAAATCCAGGGTCGCTGGATTTCGAGGGGGGCGGCCACCCTCCCCCGCCCCCCCCCTGGGCACGCCACTGCTACCAATAGAAAACCACACCAATCTTCTTACAACTCAATTTTTAGCAAAAACTATGTAGCCAACACACCCATCTAACAAAATCACAGCCAATGATCATAGGCCAAGAGAGATGAAACATACCCTCCAATCAAAATTTGGACCAACAGGTAAAAGCTTCTACAACTACATGCTCAGGGAAAAACCATCCAATCAAACAATCACTCATATTTTGTCAAAGAAAACATTTTGCAACTCCAACCTAATGCTTAAATAAAAAGAAATCGGCCACCAATCAACATCAGCAAGCAACAACTCCCCAGGAAGTCAAAAACCTTCCTAGCACAACTTAGATCCGGACACTGCCACCGCCTCAACTCATTCAAATCCAGAATTAACAACTCCATTAAAAACGAATGCCCCCACTGCAGTGGCAAACCTCATGACGTCAAACACCTTTTTGCATGCCCTCAAAAGCCATCAACACTCAAACTAGAAGATCTATGGGAAAAACCAGTGGATGCGGTCAGGTTCCTTGAGGCCATAACTTGATGCTCAGGCCAAGAACAACAACAACCTGTGGTTGACCACTTAGAAATCTAAAAGTAGGAGGTCCGTTTATCCTAACTTATTTGCTTTAAATCATTGATTAAAATTTTTTATTCCTTATATAGAATTTTATACACAAAAATAGGCTATATAAAAAATGTACAAAAGTACTGTTTTTACCACCAAATTGTATTATTTGTAGGTGACCTAAATTTTGTAGCTGAGAAGGGGGGGGGGGCATTTGAAAATTCCAAAGAGGACAGGGTTTTAAAATGAAAAAAATGGGAAAGGGGGTTACTTTCTTAGGTTTTTTCTAGGAGGTGGGGTACGGAATTTTAAGGATACAGTGGTAGACCGTACCGTAACCTCTTATGCACACCTATGGCTATGTGATGTGAGTAAAAAAATTTATTTTAAAAGTGAATATAGTTCACATGTTTTTTTATACTGAGTGGTAGAAATGAAGCTCTACAGGTATAAAAGTTTATTTCAGATTTGTTTTCGTGATATAATATTCCCTTTGTTGGCTCGGCAACAATTTGGGCTCTACTACAACATGCCTGTGGTAAGTGGTTTTTCTTTTAATTTTGATAAAAAAAGTTTTGCATTGTTAAAAACTTAATGCATAAGTCCTTAATTGATTTTGTTTTATAACTATTATACTCAGACCTTGTGCACGGTCTGGAAATGCCCACCCGTTTTATTGGAGGATTTGCCCCCCCGTTTTATTGCCCCCCCCCTCCGCCAAAAAATGAAAAAGTGTCCTATAATTATGACGCCATTTTTGACCTATGATGACGCCATCATCGCGAATTTTTTGCAGTTTTTAGCCTATTTCAATGTATTTTAAACCATTTTAGACCTATTTTTACCTTATTTTCGCTTTTTTTGTCCCTTTTTTTCCTTTTCCCTTCTTTTTTCTCCTTTTTTTCTCTTTTTTTTCTTCCCCCCCTGCTTGCCCCTCGTTTTATTGCCCCCCCCCGTTTCAAAAAAGTTGCCTCCATGCCCCTTATTTTGGAATTGCCCCCCCCCCCCCTTTTAACCCCGGGGGGGGGGCAGTGCACAGGTCTGATTATACTGGAAAGTTATATCCCTCAATCATGGACGTAGCCAGGGAGGTCTAAGGGGTCTCTAGACCCCCTCCTTTTAAGTCAATTTGGGTCAGGGTTTGAGTCAGGGGAAAATTCGGGGCTAGATTCCCCTTTTGGGTCGCCAAGGATAAACATGTACGGATCTATAACGGCGATTTTTTAAAAATTTTCTCGCGCTTCGCTCCGTTTAGCACTCGATTAAGTATAAAATAGTCTCCACTTTCAAATTCTTGTTACTTTGTTTTGTAATCTTGCTATGACCTCGCTGGACCCCTCCCTTTTAGATTGTTAAATAGTAAGATTAAAAATTTAAAGGTTAGAAGAAGTTATTTTAAAAACATTTTCTCGCACTTTGCATTGCTCAGCTGTAATTCAATGCACTTATTTTTCAGTTGTTAATGTTTTGGAAATCGAAAATCTTTATGTATCAAATTGAATTAGGTATCAAAATAAATCTTTAGGTATCAAAATAAAAATTTTTTCTTTGGTTCATAGACTTATTTTTATTGAATAATAGAAAAATAATAAGGTATGTGACAGGGACGTACCCAGAGTTTCATTTTGGGGGGGGGGCGGATCGTAGTACAAAAAAAATTTTGGGGGGTGGGTTCCGCCCCTCCCCCCCTCCCCCGAAATTTTTTTTGGGGGGGAGGAGCCCCCCTTAATTTTTGAAAACGTTAAAAAAGCAGGGATAAACGTAGATAAAACTGTATAATACACTGTTTTTGGCCTAATAACCTATTATCTAATGTTTTTAGCGGTAAAAACATGTTTTCTTAGTTAAAAATTACATTGGCACACACAGCACACATTGGCAGAGCCTGGATTTCACAAAAAAAATTTAGAGACCTTTCGACCCCTTGGCTACACCCACATTGTAAACCAAAGCACATGATCAGCATCTCGACTCCATGTTTTTTAGGCTACCTACCTACACATATGAAAAAAATCCGAGCCAATGCAATAGGCGGCTGGAAAATTTAGGAGGGGGGAGGTACATAAATCAACCAATATGATTGTTTGTTTTGCTTTCTGTGTAGTAGCAAGAATACATAATATATATAGAGAAGAATGTACCACTCAATACTAACTTTTGCTACTATGCTGGTTCCAACATGACGCAAAACTTGTACACCGTGTGCAAGTTCCTGCACACCGTGTGCAGGTTTCTGCACACCGGTGTGCATGTTTCTGCACACCGGTGTGCATGTTTCTGCACACCGGTGTGCATGTTTCTGCACACCGGTGTGCATGTTTCTGCACACCGGTGTGCATGTTTCTGCACACCGGTGTGCAAGTTCCTGCACACCGGTGGGCAAGTTTCTGCACACCGGTGTGCAAGTTCCTGTAAACCAGTTTAAAATTGATTTTAATTAAAAAAGGTTGAAAACTAATAAAATTAATTATAATAATCGTCAATCACTCAATAAACTAATGAATCCTTACAAAAACGAGGTAAAAACGGTAAAAAAACTACTGAAAAAATAGTTTTATAAAAAAGGGATAAAAAACTTTTTAAAAACCTTGCTTGAAATTGATCAAAACGCTGCAGATTTTACGATTAAACTAATTAAATTTTGGGACCAGATTATGTGCAGGATTCCTTTTGTTAACCTTTTTTTATCCTTTTAAAAACTTAATACTTTTATTTTCACACAGATTACAAAAAACTATGAATTATTATTTTCTAACCGATTAATGTAACAGATCTTTAATGTCTTTTATAAAATAATTTAAATGGAATTCCATGTACATTGTTATGGCGCTGTGTTTAAGGCGTCAGACTAAAAATTTTACAAAGTTTGAATCCATTTAAACTGACAATTTTTGTTAGCAAACAGATTTATTTAAAATTTAGTTATTTTAATTTTCCGAATGTATTTGTTTTATAGTATAATGCATGACCGTAGTCAGGATTAAAGAAACTCGATCCTAACCTAATAAAAAATTTGGAGAATTGGTGATAATAAGACTCTTAAACTAAAAATTAGTGAATTAAATTAGGTTAATTAGGTTTTTAACTCTTTAGTTTGCAGTTAGATTATAAAATAAGGTGATTTGTGATCAAAGACTAATCGGCAATCAAACAAAAAAGCTTCGTTTACATCCTTGAAATTTGTACTCTTGGGGACCCAAGGAGGGGGGTTACGACGCCTTAGATTGGCTACGCTCATGGTGATAATAATAAAGTGTTTATTTGAACAATAAAATTTTATTTATATTGTAAAGTAGCAACAAAAAATAAAAAGAAGCAATTGCAATAGATACAATTTGAAAGTTTTAAATAGTTTAACAATATACTGTGGTAGTGCTCAAAAATATAAACTTTAATTAGAGAATAAAAAAAAGTTATTAAATTATTTTGCTTCGGCACTAAAAGAGCACATGGAATCACTTAAAGGTGCGGACCGAGTCAAACTTTTTGTCTTTGATTTGTATTATTTTTTTGTGAAAATCTTACCCCTGCCTCCAATAGCGCACCAAATTTTTTTCATCAAAATATCTTCAGTGGTTCAGGAGATATCACCCTCCAAATCAACAATTCTGTACTTGAATATTACTCAATGGGTATTAAAATTTAAATTACAAAATATGCATTCAAAGAAAGCGGCTATTTTCTACTTTAATTTGATACCTTGACTGTTAAAATTGGCGCAGTATTTGTCAAGATATTGCGTTTCCTGTACAAAAAAACCCGAGAGTTTTTCGCAAAAAAGTAAAAAAGAAGGCACTGGTTTGATAACGTATGCCCAACATTTTTGCCTACACTTCATATTTTTAGCAAAAAAATCGCGGGTTTTTTGTACGAGAAACACAATATCTTGACAAATACTGCACTAATCTTAACAATCAAGATAGCAAATTAAAGTAAAAAGTAACCACTTTCCTTTAGATTGTAAAAAAAGTGCATTTTTTGTAATTTAAAATTTTAAGATACCCATTTAGGGGGGGGGAAAAAAGTTTCTAAAGAATCAAAGTTCCCATTTCAAGTCCAAATTGTCAAAAATTTGGTCCTGTGTAGAGGAAAAACGCCATTTTTGTTGAGAGTCATATTTCCTGAACCACTGGAAATATTTTGATGAAAAAATTTTTCTGTGCTATGGGAGGCACAGGTAAGGTGTTTTCAAAATTTCATCAAAATCAAAGACAAAAAGTTTGACTCCGTACCGCACCTTTAACATTTCTCTTGACGTGGAAAAAGCCAATATTTAGCTTCGTTAGTTGATGAGACTAAATTATGAAGGATCGATTGTTTTATGCAGCAAATTACACGTGTCATTTCAAATTTTTTTTAAAATCTGGTAATTGATGTGTTTTATGGTATTTGTTGGTGAATGTGGTCTCATTGCACCGTGCAGAGCTATATATTTAAAACTCTCTTGCACAAATAAGATAACAAAAAGCCCATTCGTGAGGGCATATGTGATAGTGTCCTACTCTTTAATATCATGCTCAAGAACTTCGGCCATTTAGAGTGGAGAGAGCTACAAGAGCTCCGAGGATCTCCCCCTTCAATGAGGGATTTTAAAAAAATTTAAGCCTGAAATACATTTGAAGAGTTACTCTATTAATATTTTTAGGACTATTTGTTATCGTTTTAAATAAGTTTTGAAAACAATTTCGTTTACAAATAATAATGACAAAATAACCGATGTATCACCCAAAAGGCAAGTTTTTTGAAGTCGAGATGTAGGATGATGATG